>JAPQWV010003151.1:0-45000 GCA_027422505.1 Craterostigma plantagineum
CTCCATATTCAACGGCCCAGCACAGTTCTGGACAATCATCCCTGCACAGCCAAACGCAAACCCTCCCATGGATGAACGCCGCACTCCAAGAGGTCCCATCAATGAGGATGAACTGGCTCGCGTACAGGCCGACGAGACTGCCAAAGGATACCTCTTCCAGGCTATGGGCAACGAAGTCTATGCTCACATCGAGTGCTGCACAACTGCTAAAGAAATATGGGATGAACTCGTAGAAATCATGGCAGGCACAACTGAAAGTGCTCAAGGGAGGAAATCAGCCTGTCTCTCATAGTATGAACACTTCCAAGCCTACGAAGGAGAGGAGCTGCGTGACACGTACCTCAGATACCTGAAGGTCATCAATGAACTCAAGAAAGCCAGGATCTCGAGGGACAAATTCGATATCAACAACCGCTTTCTTGGAAGCCTCAAACCACAGTGGGGCAATGCAATCGTGATGATGATTCAGAGTAAGGACCTCTCCAACACTTCCATCCATGCTCTTTATGACAGTCTGTCTGCCTATGCTCCATACGTGCAACCTCAGTCCACCAACACTCGAGTCGACACTGGCCCTCCTCTCGAACAAAACCAATGATCGATCTTCCACCACTAAGACCAAACAGAACAAAGGAAAGCTACCAGCTGTTGTATCTGACACTTCTTCAGGATCCGAAGCTGATACAGAATCAGACGAAGATGTTCGTGATATACGCAAGCAACTGGCAATGCTCACTAAGTTGGTCTCAAAGAAGATCGGAAAAAAATCCTCATCCTCTTCCAATCGCCAAAGAACCTATAGCGGCACCAAAAAGACCACTCCCACAGAGGAAGCCAAGCCAACAAAGAAAGAAGAGGACTCCACACCTCAAAAGTCTGTGAAGTGCTTTCGGTGTGGAAAGATAGGCCACTTTGCCAAAGAATGCCACGCCCCACGCGTGAAGGACTCCGGCTACTACGACCGTAAGGCCAGAATGACCCGCAAGGTGGAAAGTGGGAAAGCTCTACTCACCGAGGAGGCTGAATGGGTGAATGACACTTCAGAAGACGAGGAGCCTAAGGATGAAGATTGCTGCATGGCAAGGCTGGTCGAACATGACGAGGACGAGGAGATGGGTCACACCGGTGAAAACACAGCTAATACTCCTACCAACGCTGAGTCTGAGGTACGAATCTCACACCTCGATGATGTGTTTACTCACCGACACGCCATTAAGAAACCCACCGTAGACGCTAGGGATTATGATGAACTTAAGCTAAAATTTGAAAACAACTATGCCTTACTTAGTCTAAAAGTAGAAGAACTTGCCTGTGCAAACGAACGTCTAATGGCCTCTGAAGCTTTAGTCAAACGTCTGCAAAGCAAGAACAAACAAAGTGAGACTAAGGTTAAGGAAACTACACTAGCCATTAGTTCATGTGAAACTTCTCGCCTCCTGACGGCCTCCCAATATGAACTGCTTACGAAGGAAAGAGTTAGGCTATACCGCAAGGTGAAAGAACTTGAAGAGCAACTTCACCTTAGAAACGAAAACTCACGCATTTTATGCCTATTGAACCAACCAGTGGAAACAGAATTCTACAACGCAAGGGGGGGATCGGACTGTCTAGCAATTGCAATCCAACACCGCTAACAGTTAAAAGATACAACATGTGCAACACTGCATTCTTGCAAACAAGAAATGGTGCTCCCCCGCAGCTTAAGCCATTTGTGAGATCATCCTCCGCTGCCATCTCAGAAGAAACAAGAGAACAGAACATTCATTGGGCAGAAATCGCGTATGACTACACAGAGTTGAACAATAGAGATAAGACTAAGGTATCCTCACTCTCGGAGGATGTCGAAACCTTACTCCCAAACAAAGAACAGGAAGTTGCTTTTTAAGATGTGCTCTCTCGCACTTACATCCCAAAGAAACTACTACTCATAGCAGAACTAGAACGACAACTAGAAGTAGAAAGGAAGGCCTTTGCAAAAGAGCGAGATGAGCTACTTAGCAAAATCTACACACTAGAAAAATTTCCCAATACGAACTATCCCTCCACATCGAGTCAAGTACCCGATTCTCAAACATGTAAATGTAAGAGGACGGCAAAAATGACTCCTGAAGCTGACATATGTTCTAACACTAACTCTAGTATTCTTATGGATACAGGGAATGTGAGTTCGACGTCTCTGGAGGGCAGTACGTATCAGACAAAGGCGAATCCACTCTTCGATGACAAGAAGAAAAAACCATCCTATATTCGTCCTTCCTCTCTATGTACTGAATCCCAATATCCTAAGGTCGTAGACAATTATGTTGCCAAAACTTATCTTTCTTTTACCAAACTTATGTCTATGTGCTGTTGCAATGATTTTGTTCTCCCACGATTTCATGAATATGAAACACATGAACACGCAACACTCCGACCTCGCAAGCGAACCTTCTCTACGACGTCTTGGAATTCTCCCATCTCGCCAAAACCTAAGGTCAAGCGAAAACGTCTCTCGTCGTCAAACGCAAACTCACCTACTACTCGCAAGCCAAAGGCGACCAAAACCGAAGCACGAAAACAACAACAACGTTACCCACGTCAATTCATGTATACGGCGCCAAACATGCAAGCACGAATTAGGAAAATATGGGTTAGGAAAACCACAATCCCGCCTAATCAAACAAACGACAAAGGGAAAGCTAAATTAGAATCAACACAATCTGATTTAGAATCCACATTTCCCATTAAGCGCATGAAAATTTTACTTGTATCACAAGAATGCCCCGTCAGTAAACGGGGACACAACATTTGCTAATGATTGCAGGTCTGTCATGTGTGGTATCTAGACTCGGGTTGCTCCACACACATGACGGGGAACAAGGAGCTGCTGAGCAACTTCTCCGAGCGCTATCTCGGAAGGGTCTCCTTCGAAAACAGTCAAATGGCGCCAATTCTCGGAACTGGTGATCTCGTCCATGACAAACTGACGATCAAGGGCATCTCTTACGTGAGGGTTTGAGCTACAATCTCTTCAGCATTGGTCGTTTCTGCGATACAAGGTTCTCTTCGAATCTGACATCTGCAGCATTATAGATGCCTCTGGACTGCCACTTCTTTCTGGAACGCGCACGTCTCACCTCTACGTACTCAATCTCACGACCTCTCGACCAGTATGCCTTCTCTCTCGGGCTGCACCCAAGTTGAATGATCTATGGCACCGACGTCTTTCTCATCTCAATTTCAAGACTATCAACAAACTGCGTCAAGATAAACTCGTTAACGGTCTACCCCAACTAACATATCATAAGGAACACCTCTGCTCTGCCTGTGAATTGGGGAAGATGAAGCGATCGTCTCACATATCCAAGGAAACACCGTCCTCTAAGCTAATCCTCGAGCTCTTACATATGGATCTATGTGGCCCAATGCCTACGGCCACACTCGGAGGAAGACGGTATATTCTTGTGATTGTCGACTATTTTTCACGCTACACATGGACGAAACTCATTCGTACAAAGGATGAAGTTCCTGATATAATTATCGAGTTTGTTGTTACGTCCCAAACTCTCCATCAACAGAAGGTTCGGATTATCAGAATTGACAACGGAACTGAGTTTAAGAACAAGAAGCTCAGTGATTTCTATGCCACTCAGGGCATCACTCAGCAGTTCTCAGCTGTGAAAATCACCGGAACAGAATGGTGTCGTTGAGCGTAGAACAGAACACTAATTGAAGCAGCTAGGACTCTCCTCATCCAATCCGGCCTTCCTCACTCTCTTTGGGCGAAGCTATTCAAACAGTCTGTTACACGCAGAACCGAGCTTCCATCCACAAGAGATTCAACCGCACTCCATACGAGATGTTGAACAACCGTCGTATACCAGATATATCGTATCTAAGGGTTTTCGGATGCCGATGTTTTGTTGCCAATGATCGCCAACATCTTGGGAAGCTTGATCCAAAAGCACTCGAAGGAATCTTTGTTGGTTATTCGCTAAACTCGAAGGCATACAGAGTCTATCTTAAGGAGAAACGATCTGTCATTGAGAGCACAAATGTCACCTTTGACGAAAGCGAAGGCGACCTCATGGCTTCTGCTCATATTAGTCCAGAACCAGGTCTTCTATAGTCGTTGACAAAAGGTCAACCTTCAACGGCGGGAACTTCCTCATCTGAGGGCAACTCTGGTGAACTGGATCTCGATCTACTTTTCGAGTACTTCTATCCAGTTCCAAGACTCCCGCCGCCACCACTGAACCAACCGCTGCACCCACTCCACCTACACCACCAGTTATCGGCAATGACGTCGTCCCTCCAAACTTGGATGCACTCAATCTCAATGAAGACGACATTTTACCCAACCTTGGGAACATTGCTGATCCTGATGATGAACCCTCTCCATCCACTACGGTTGAGATCTCTTCTTCGGACACCGGACCCCAATCTAATGAGCCTCCAATAGACACAAATGCGGCTAGCTCCTCACAGACCAATGTACCACTCTGGACTCGGTCTCATCCTACAGACCAGATTATTGGGGACCTCACATCCGGTGTTTCGACACGTTCGGCTACGATGAATGAAAGTCTGTTTGCTTGCTATCTCAGTCAAGTCGAACCATCACGAGTAGCTGAAGTTCTCAACGATCTTGATGGCTGATTGCAATGCAGGAGGAAATAAATCAGTTTGAACGTTTACAAGTTTGGGAACTCGTACCACGACCTCGCAATAGATCCATTATCGGCACAAAATGGATCTTCAAGAACAAAAAGGATGAAGACGGTGTTGTTATTCGCAATAAAGCAAGACTTGTGGCTAAGGGGTACAACCAACAAGAAGGTATCGACTACGATGAAACTTTCGCCCCAGTTGCCAGGATCGAAGCCATACGAATTTTTCTTGCCTTTGCTGCTCACAAGAACTTTAAAGTCTACCAAATGGACGTGAAGACTGCATTTCTGAATGAATTTCTCAAAGAAGAAGTGTACGTTGATCAACCTGAAGGGTTCTTGAGCGAAGAGTTTCCTCATCACGTATATCGACTCTACAAGGCCCTCTACGGACTAAAACAGGCTCCCCGAGCTTGGTATGACGTCCTTTCAGAATTCCTTGTTCAGTCTGGATTCAAGAAAGGATCTCTGGATACAACTCTCTTCACCAAGCGGAGTGGCCCGGATATAATGATTGTACAGATTTATGTCGATGATATCATTTTTGGATCGACTAAACCACAACTGTGTGAAGAGTTCGCAGAATTGATGAAAGAGAAATTCGAAATGAGTATGATGGGTGAGCTGAACTTCTTTCTTGGTCTTCAAGTAAAGCAACTCCCCAACGGAATCTTCATCAATCAGTCCAAATACATCCATGACATCCTCGAGAAATATGGAATGAAGGATGCCAAGACTGCTGCTACACCTATGTCACCCTCTGGCCGACCCGACGCGGACCCATCTGGTGTTCCCGTGACCAAACCATCTATCAAGGGATAATAGGTTCTCTTTTGTATCTTACTGCTAGTCGACCGGACATCGTTCTCTCGACAGGAATCTGCGCTCGTTTTCAGGCAACACCAAAGGAATCCCATCTCACTGCTGTCAAAAGGATCCTCCGCTATCTCAAAGGAACACCCAATCTGGGTTTGTGGTACCCCACTCTATCGGACTTCAAACTAGTTGGATTCTCTGACTCGGATTACGCAGGATGCAAGATGGACCGAAAAAGCACCTCTGGAGCTGCACACTTCTTGGGAGGTAAACTCGTAAGTTGGCCGTCTCGAAAACAAAACTGAGTCTCAACTTCATCGACGGAGGCAGAATATGTCGCCGCCGCTAGTTGCTGTTCACAACTTTTGTGGATGAGAACCAACTACGAGATTTTAATTTTCATGTGATAAAATTCTCATTTACTGTGACTCAAAAAGTGCTATTGCGATGACGAGTAATCCAGTACATCACTCAAGAACGAAACACATAGATATTCGTCACCACTTCATCAAAGAACATGTCGAACAAGGCACGATTGAATTGCATTACATCACAACCGAAGATCAACTGGCCGATTTCTTCACAAAACCGTTGGATGTCAACGATTCCAACACCTAGTGACTATGTTGGCATGTTGAATATTCAGTTGTGAACAATCGACCCTACATGAACTTTGATAAAGTGTACATATTTCTTTTTCCACTTCACTTCATTATCTATGTGTCTTCTGAATTATGTCTTTTGAGGGGGAGTTTTTGATTAAGGGGGAGCATCTATTTTTTCTTCCATATTTAAAACGGGAAGTTTCTCGATTAAGGGGGAGCTTCTGATTTTTTCTATTTATTTTATTTAAAAAAAAAAATTGGGTTGAAATTTAAAGTTTGGTCAAACTGAGTCAAAATTAGACCGATTAAAATATTTTGGGTTGAATTTCTAATTTTTCTGGTCAAAAAGGGTCAAAATGGACCAATTGAACCTCAATTGGACCCAACTTTGACCAAACCCGCGAAAATTCAGCTCAGTTGAGGTTTTGACCAAGCCCACGAAATTTCGACACCATTAACTCAAAATTTCGCATATACAGTGACTAAAACCCTAAAACCCTAAACACTTAACACTTTTACAATCCTAAAATTCCCGAGAAAAATTCAAAATTTTCGCAACCCCTCTTTCAAAATTTCGCAACCCCTCGCATCATTGTCGACGTCCAATCTGCATTCAAAATCCACTTATCTGCAT
Organism: Craterostigma plantagineum; assembly: GCA_027422505.1. Classification (NCBI taxonomy): domain Eukaryota; kingdom Viridiplantae; phylum Streptophyta; class Magnoliopsida; order Lamiales; family Linderniaceae; genus Craterostigma; species Craterostigma plantagineum. Next base: position 6,705 of record JAPQWV010003151.1, read on the forward strand.
CCTTCGACTTCAAAATCAAGCTTTTTCGGTATGAATCACCTTAAATAATCCAATATCTGTTCGTCTATCCTGTTTTGCCCATTTTAATTAAATCTGTTAGGTTTGAATTAATTTTTCTCGGCTCTAAATCAAACGCATGTTAGATTATTGATGTTTAATACCCTCAAATATGCATTGCCCATCCAATTCGAGTTGATTGAGTCCAGATATTGCATTTTGGTTGAGATTTGCGTAGGTCTAAGGCTAAAACATTGCGTAGTTTCGCACGATATCGCACTGTGTTCTTCACCGCGAAAAAAATTCTCAGAAAAATATGCTTTAAAACGTTAAATTTCGCTGCTACAGTGAGCTAAGCCCCGCGAAACTTTATTTTATCCGAGAAATTTCTTGCGCTACAGTGAGTGAGTTTCCGCGAAAATTTCTCCGAGAAATTACATATGTTAAAATTTTTCTCGCTGCTACAGCATGTTAAGCCCGCGAAACTTTATTTTCTCCGAGAAATTTCTTATGTTAAAAATTTTCGCTGCTACAGTGACTAAGAAACTGCGAAACTTTCGCCCGAGAATTACATGTGTTAAAATTTTTTTTCGCTGCTACAGTATGTTAAGTGCCGCGAAAGTTTATCTGAGAAAATCTTTTTCCCTCACGACAAAACTTTCCCTGCTACAGTTAGTTTAGCCCCGCGAAATTCTAATAACACATCACTTCATATTACATATTTTCGCATCTTCACTATTTCGCAACTACAGTGAACAAAAATTTTCGCTGTCCACAAAGCTCTTTACCTCCGCGAAACTTTCATATAACCTGTGAAACTTTCTCACGACATGTCTTGTGTTATAACTTGCGAAAATTTCCCTACATACTCGCAAAACTTTACACTGAATGCGAAATTTCCATGCTACATGCGAAAATTTCCTTTGAATGCGAAATTTCCCTGTTATATGCACAATTCATGAATAAGACTGAGTGCGAAATTTCCTTTATATCTGCGAAAATGTTCTCTCGACATGCCTTTGTGTGATAATCTGCGAAATTTCTCATTACATGCGAAATTTGACAAAAATGCTAAATTTTCCTCAACATCCCTATATGTTATACTTAGCGAACTTTCTCATCTCCTTTAAAAACATTGTCGATGTTTCATTTGCAATTTGAGGCCACTTCCATCATTTCACCCATGACTTATTTATGTCCACATTCTCACAATTTAATCCATACTAATCATATCACAATTACTGTCAAGCACAGATATGACGGAAAAAGATCAAAGCACAATTGAAGCACTTGAGGCGGCTGCAATCCAACGGGACATGCTCGCATCGAACTCAACACACGTCTCTATGTCCCACCACCCGAGCAGATCTTCCCACTGAGTCAATGGGCGGCCCTGATTCCCAACAACTTCATGGTGGACCTGCAGAGCTTTCGATGCGATGCCCCCGTCATCATAGAAATCCTCAAAGGGCACCCACTTCGCCACGCCCTCACACATGGCGAGCCAGAAGCACAGGTGTACCTTCAACAATTCTGGCATACACTGCAGATAGCGGGACCACTCCATCTTGCCCAAAACCTATCCGCACAAATTGATCAAGAAACGGTGGTCCTCAATCGCAAAATAGTGCAAGAAGTGCTTCAACTCCCGTCTACTCACCCTATGACCCACTACACCAACGCACGATCAACTCATTGAAGACATTGACCGACTGGGCTATCAACCAGATACCAAGAAGAAGAAGGGCCCACTTGTCCTCAGTGAAGTCACCACCCGCAACCTACCTCAACCTTGGCGAAACACTGTACCTGCTGGTGAACAAGTGCATGTCAGGAAAGCATGCCGGTCAGGACCGCGGAAACCTTCAGATCCTCACCATCCTAACCGGCATCGCCACAAACGAAGTACAACTACGCGGACATCATCTGGATGGATCTTGTCGCGATGATCCAAACGTCGCGACCGGGAAGTCGCAAAGGGAGTCACTAACCGCTTCATACCTTACATGCGGTGGCTCCCAGCCTTCATCAAACCCTTCCGAATGCACTCCACCAGCATTCGCATGCGGCCGGGCAGCCGAACACTTCCCCATCCCCACAGTCGAGAAGTTCGCCAAGAAAAAACACTCGGCGAAGATCGAAACGCAATGATAATTCCGGACGAAGTTTCGCCTACGCCGACCAGACAAATCCACACGTCCGCGAATATCGCATGTCAACCGCCTCATTCCGAGAAAGCCCAGACCACTATCTTCTGTCCCTACGGAGCAGATCAACCCCACTGTCTCCCAACCCCTGGACTAGCCAAAACCCACCACCACCTCCAAAAAGTCCTCGAGTCGCGCCGCATCCTCTTCCACCGCGCGCTCCGAAAAAAACGGTCGCGAGAGGATGACGTAAGCCGCCCCACGGAGCATCGATCGAAACAAAAGCACGATCGACCTCCTCAGCCACAGATAAGCCGAGCCGAACCAGTAGGTACAGGAGGTGATGTGTTCACCTCCCGAGTAGAAGTCGTGGCATCTGGCTCACCACGCAAACTACCCCACCAACCCACTTATCTTCCTCTCTACAGGAAGATATTTATTCCACGAGGAGCCACGTATACCATCGACATCCCACTTGGAGATAGTCGATGTTGAAACAAGCAGTCCCTCGCCTCAGACTGCATCCTCTTCATGCACCTCGAGTCTAGTGCCCTCACTCCCCATAGTTTCATACGTTCTTGGACACATACACCTTCCACCGCACCACATAGTCTTCGTGACTCTGTCAGAACGCTCGGTGATGTCTCTGTGACTGAGAGCGGAAGACCTAGCACGGCCAACATCACAACAACCGTGAGCCTAGGCCATCATACGATTGAGTCTGTCTCATCGATGATGCCAACGGGAAGTCTAAGTGACCCCATTTTTCCAGTCCTGTGCAAAGGACGGGCGCGCCGATCGGCTATATTCTCCGATTCGGTGTCAGTTGGAGTTCTTCGTGATTCCAACTTGTTAAATTTACCCCAATTCATCACCGAGACCGCGCTAGAGACACGTCTTCAAGAGTTTGCAAAGACTCTTGAGACGTCGATTCTCGATAAAGTCTACGTGCGTCTCGATGCGTCCACCGCCGACAAAGGGAAAGGTGTGGCCCCGGAGACGCCACCTCCGACTCAAGATGTGGACGCTGAAGCCATTCTCTCTGCCATCTCCGCGAAGGAGCTCTTCTACCTCCTACGAGCAAGATTCGAGTCGATGACGGAGCTCGACGACGAGAGAACGGCAGATGAAGAGAATGATGACTCAGCCAGACTTGCCGCGCCAGCGCTCAGGGCGAGTCCAGCGGGATCAGACGCGACGATCAAGACGATGATCAAGATCGCGCGAGGGGGAGAATAGGCAGCTAGGCCAACAATCCAAGGACTCACTCACTGACTCCGTCCTCCTCCTCCGGGCCTGAAACAACGCCCATACAGAAAACCTCCACACCCACTAGCCAAAAATCCCACCTTATTAACCCTGAGTCACTAGCCAAATCACCCTCACCACCATCCACTACCGTCTCAAAAACTCTAATCGTCACATCGACGTTAGAGACCACCCCCACACCGTCTCCACCCACAGTCTCCGAACTCTAACTATCACATCGATGTTAGAGGCCACCACCACACCTACACCACCCGACACCCAAATTTCCTTGCCAAAACCATCACCACAACTGAACACCAGAATCTCCACCAAACCATCCCCACAATCCACAAAACTCTTCCGACGCAACACCCTCGCCACACACAGCGACACTCCTCTCAACACCGACCCCAACGTAGCTCCCAGAGGACGTCTACTGCGCACAGAACGAGATCGAAGCCTACATCTTCAACGATGAATGGCTGTACACACCGTCGATGCAAGTAGCAGCCAGGAAGCTGGTGAAAACGCTCGACGTCTGCTGATGGAAGCCTCACTAACGCTGATCAACACAGCAGACAACGAGGACGGAGAGGAGTACGCACGCTGAACCGCCGAGCTTGAGGACATCCTGCAATTCCAAGCGCAGCAAACTGAGGCCCCTGCTGCTCAAACGGATGTACCACGGTGGATATACCGGAAGCACCGTGGGAAAACAAAAAGATCACCGCACCGTTTCAAGAAGAGATCAGGAAGAGGATCTGGCGACGCAAGGAGCACATCATCCACCACCTTCGACGAGTATGAGCTGATGAACATCCAAAGTTGGAGCGAGAGAAAGAAGCAACTCTATCGATGGAGCCTTCTGTGCCACAAATGCACAAATAGGACGCTATCCGATGAGGAAAACATCGCTCAGGAAATGAGTCGGACCCCCATCTGCAAAGTCACTGACCTCCGCCAAGAGTCCAAAGGACCTGTCCATACCCAGTATTCACGGTAATGAGGCAGGATGAGAGCTACTGTGAAGTCAGTGAGGCGGACTTCAAGTTTCTGCGCCTGGGGCGACCTGTACAGCATGCTGGAATTATTAATATTTAGTGATTGGGCCTTAATATACCTAGGGTTAATGTGTTATATAGGTGTTACCAACTCACTTTTGAAAGAAATCAAAGATCAAAGGCTTATCCAAATTTTTCACACACTACACACACTCAAAGGTGAGAATACTCCCTTTTCATTCCATTAAGCCTCTTTGATTCCTTGTTTGGTGCATTCGGGACCACAAGTGGTATCAGAGCAAACGTGGATCGATCTGCATTGATTTGAATCCAGTTTCGTTCGTTCCAAGAAAGATCAAGGTGTTTTTTGGGCAAAAAATTATTTTCGGCATTTCGAGCTTGTTTTGGGGTTTTGATGCTTCGTTTTTGTGTTTAAAACCTTCCCCCAGATCGAGTATATGCCTAAATGTTTTTAGAACACTTTTGGATCAGTTTTAACGAGTTTTGAGCAAGATTGAAGCAAAAACTTCTTTTCAGAAAAGGACATCTCGGCCATTCTCTGTTTTTGGTCGATTTGACCTATTTTCTGGTGTTTTAGCTCACAAATCGGTCGATTATGTGTTTAGGAAGAATTTCTGAAGTTTAGGATCAAGTTTGAGCGATTTTGGTTGAGATTTGAGTGAAACGGACGGTTTTCTGGGAAAGATTCGCGACAAGCAATGGAAACAGTACTTCGTGTTCTTGCCCGCGAAACTTTCTGATCGTTCAAACCGCGAAACTTTCTGAATCGTTCAAATCCGCGAAAGTTTCATATCCGCGAATTAAATCCGAGAATTTTTAAAACCGCGAAAATTCACTTTCACTGCATTTTTTGCAACGGCCTATGCTCAAATCCGAGAATTTTCAAAACCGCGAAAAATTTTACGTTCACTGCATTTTTCGCAACGGCCTATGCTTAAAATCCGAGAAACTTTATATGCGAGAAAGTCTATTCAAGAATTTTTCTAAGCCGCGAAACTTTCCAAAAATTTGAGAAATTTTCGCAGGTCGAGAAATTTTGAGCCGAGAATTTTTAAACCGCGAAATTTCACTTAGACCCAATTTTTCTCAACTTCGTACTCTTTAAAATCCGAGAAACTTTATACCCTTGAAAGCTGATTCCGCGAATCTTTCTGAGCAGCGAAATTTTTCTTTCAAGACCGAGAAAATTTTGAACTTTGCGAAAATTTTTACATCCGAGAAAGTTTTCAAAGCCGAGAAAATTTATCTAATTTGAGAAAGTTTTTTTTCAATACACACCTCTTTCAATCGAGAAAATTTCTAAGACCACACGTCATCTCGAAATTTTAACGTGCGAAATTCTCTAAGCACTCTCAACTGAGAATCACTCACATGCAAATGAATCGAGAAAATTTCGAACAATTTTTTGACGTGTTAAGACATTTTCTCGTGTTAAATCTTCTTGGTTAAACTTTTCTCAAACTTATTTAAGATTTGATCCCAACACTTCAGTCCTAACACCCTAGACCACATTTGACATAAAATTTGTTTTTGCTCCTCAAGTCTCGATTTAAATTCCTAGAACTTCTCCTAATTTCAAGATTTATTTCTCTTCCACACATTATCGACCATCACACACGCTCACTTAGTTCTAGGAAATTCTTTAAACAGTTTTATTCTCAAAACTCTACTCATTCAACTCGTATTTCTCTTATCGTTCGTTACTAACTCTCTTATCTATACAAGATCAAACCACGGACGATTCGACTGCACCAACCATGTCTACCACGAATGACATCTCCACAGTGGGCTCCGACACCAGGGCTCCATGTTGCGACAAGGCGACTACAGCATATGGACAAACCGGTTCCTCACGTTCATCAGGAACAAAGGCGCACCACTCTCTCAATACCTTCTGGACTCCATATTCAACGCCCAGCACAGTTCTGGACAATCATCCCTGCACAGCCAAACGCAAACCCTCACATGGATGAACGCCGCACTCCAAGAGGTCCCATCAATGAGGATGAAACTGGCTCGCGTACAGGCCGACGAGACTGCCAAAGGATACCTCTTCCAGGCTATGGGCAACGAAGTCTATGCTCACATCGAGTGCTGCACAACTGCTAAAGAAATATGGGATGAACTCGTAGAAATCATGGCAGGCACAACTGAAAGTGCTCAAGGGAGGAAATCAGCCTGTCTCTCACAGTATGAACACTTCCAAGCCTACGAAGATAGGAGCTGCGTGACACGTACCTCAGATACCTGAAGGTCATCAATGACTCAAGAAAGCCAGGATCTCGAGGGACAAATTCGATATCAACAACCGCTTTCTTGGAAGCCTCAAACCACAGTGGGGCAATGCAATCGTGATGATGATTCAGAGTAAGGACCTCTCCAACACTTCCATCCATGCTCTTTATGACAGTCTGTCTGCCTATGCTCCATACGTGCAACCTCAGTCCACCAACACTCGAGTCGACCCACTGGCCCTCCTCTCGAACAAAACCAATGATCGATCTTCCACCACTAAGACCAAACAGAACAAGGAAAGCTACCAGCTGTTGTATCTGACACTTCTTCAGATCCGAAGCTGATACAGAATCAGACGAAGATGTTCGTGATATACGCAAGCAACTGGCAATGCTCTAACTAGTTGGTCTCAAAGAAGATCGGGAAAAAATCCTCATCCTCTTCCAATCGCCAAAGAACCTATAGCGGCACCAAAAAGACCACTCCCACAGAGGAAGCCAAGCCAACAAAGAAAGAAGAGGACTCCACACCTCAAAAGTCTGTGAAGTGCTTTCGGTGTGGAAAGATAGGCCACTTTGCCAAAGATGCCACGCCCCACGCGTGAAGGACTCCGGCTACTACGACCGTAAGGCCAGAATGACCCGCAAGGTGGAAAGTGGGAAAGCTCTACTCACCGAGGAGGCTGAATGGGTGAATGACACTTCAGAAGAGATGAGGACCTAAGGATGAAGATTGCTGCATGGCAAGGCTGGTCGAACATGACGAGGACGAGGAGATGGGTCACACCGGTGAAAACACATCTAATACTCCTACCAACGCTGAGTCTGAGGTACGAATCTCACACCTCGATGATGTGTTTACTCACCTACACGCCATTAAGAAACCCACCGTAGACGCTAGGGATTATGATGAACTTTAGCTAAAATTTGAAAACAACTATGCCTTACTTAGTCTAAAAGTAGAAGAACTTGCCTGTGCAACGGACGTCTAATGGCCTCTGAAGCTTTAGTCAAACGTCTGCAAAGCAAGAACAAACAAGTGAGACTAAGGTTAAGGAAACTACACTAGCCATTAGTTCATGTGAAACTTCTCGCCTCCAGACGGCCTCCCAATATGAACTGCTTACGAGGAAAAGAGTTAGGCTATACCGCAAGGTGAAGAACTTGGAGAGCAACTTCACCTTAGAAACGAAAACTCACGCATTTTATGCCTATGAACCAACCAGTGGAAACAGAATTCTACAGCGCACGGGGGGGGGGATCGGACTGTCTAGCAATTGCAATCCAACACCGCTAATAGTTAAAAGATACAACATGTGCAACACTGCATTCTTGCAAACAAGAAATAGTGCTCCCCCGCATTTTAAGTCTAACCATTTGTGAGATCATCCTCCGCTGCCATCTCAGAAGAAACAAGAGAACAGAACATTCATTGGGCAGAAATCGCGTATGACTACACAGAGTTGAACAATAGAGATAAGACTAAGGTATCCTCACTCTCGGAGGATGTCGAAACCTTACTCCCAAACAAAGAACAGGAAGTTGCTTTTCAAGATGTGCTCTCTCGCACTTACATCCCAAAGAAACTACTACTCATAGCAGAACTAGAACGACAACTAGAAGTAGAAAGGAAGGCCTTTGCAAAAGAGCGAGATGAGCTACTTAGCAAAATCTACAGACTAGAAACATTTCCCAATACGAACTATCCCTCCACATCGAGTCAAGTACCCGATTCTCAAACATGTAAATGGAAGAGGACGGCGAAAATGACTCCTGAAGCTGACATATGTTCTAACACTAACTCTAGTTTCTTATGATACAGGGAATGTGAGTTCGACGTCTCTGGAGGGCAGTACGTATCAGACAAAGGCGAATCCACTCTTCGATGACAAGAAGAAAAAACCATCCTATATTCGTCCTTCCTCTCTATGTACTGAATCCCAATATCCTAAGGTCGTAGACAATTATGTTGCCAAAACTTATCTTTCTTTTACCAAACTTATGTCTATGTGCTGTTGCAATGATTTTGTTCTCCCACGATTTCATGAATATGAAACACATGAACACGCAACACTCCGACCTCGCAAGCGAACCTTCTCTACGACGTCTTGGAATTCTCCCATCTCGGCAAAACCTAAGTCAAGCGAAAACGTCTCTCGTCGTCAAACGCAAACTCACCTACTACTCGCAAGCCAAAGGCGACCAAACCGAAGCGAAGCACGAAAACAACAACAACGTTACCCACGTCAATTCATGTATAAGACGCCAAACATGCAAGCACGAATTAGGAAAATATGGGTTAGGAAAACCACAATCCCGCCTAATCAAACAAACGACAAAGGGAAAGCTAAATTAGAATCAACACAATCTGATTTAGAATCCACATTTCCCATTAAGCGCATGAAAATTTTACTTGTATCACAAGAATGCCCCGTCAGTAAACGGGGACCCAACATTTGCTAATGATTGCAGGTCTGTCATGTGTGGTATCTAGAGTCGGGTTGCTCCACACACATGACGGGGAACAAGGAGCTGCTGAGCAACTTCTCTGAGCGCTATCTCGGAAGGGTCTCCTTCGGAAACAGTCAAATGGCGCCAATTCTCGGAACTGGTGATCTCGTCCATGACAAACTGACGATCAAGGGCATCTCTTACGTTGAGGGTTTGAGCTACAATCTCTTCAGCATTGGTCGTTTCTGCGACAAAGGATACAAGGTTCTCTTCGAATCTGACATCTGCAGCATTATAGATGCCTCGGGACTGCCACTTCTTTCTGGAACGCGCACGTCTCACCTCTACGTACTCAATCTCACGACCTCTCGACCAGTATGCCTTCTCTCTCGGGCTGCACCCAAGTTGAATGATCTATGGCACCGACGTCTTTCTCATCTAAATTTTAAGACTATCAACAAACTGCGTCAAGATAAACTCGTCAACGGTCTACCCCAACTAACATATCATAAGGAACACCTCTGCTCTGCCTGTGAATTGGGGAAGATGAAGCGATCGTCTCACATATCCAAGGAAACACCGTCCTCTAAGCTAATCCTCGAGCTCTTACATATGGATCTATGTGGCCCAATGCCTACGGCCACACTCGGAGGAAGACGGTATATTCTTGTGATTGTCGACGATTTTTCACGCTACACATGGACGAAACTCATTCGTACAAAGGATGAAGTTCCTGATATAATTATCGAGTTTGTTGTTACGTCCCAAACTCTCCATCAACAGAAGGTTCGGATTATCAGAACTGACAACGGAACTGAGTTTAAGAACAGAAGCTCAGTGATTTCTATGCCACTCAGGGCATCACTCAGCAGTTCTCAGCTGTGAAGACACCGGAACAGAATGGTGTCGTTGAGCGTAAGAACAGAACACTAGTTGAAGCAGCTAGGACTCTCCTCATCCAATCCGGCCTTCCTCACTCTCTTTGGGCGAAGCTATTCAAACAGTCTGTTACACGCAGAACCGGGCTTCCATCCACAAGAGATTCAACCGCACTCCATACGAGATGTTGAACAACCGTCGTATACCAGATATATCGTATCTAAGGATTTTCGGATGCCGATGTTTTGTTGCCAATGATCGCCAACATCTTGGGAAGCTTGATCCAAAAGCACTCGAAGGAATCTTTGTTGGTTATTCGCTAAACTCGAAGGCATACAGAGTCTATCTTAAGGAGAAACGATCTGTCATTGAGAGCACAAATGTCACCTTTGACGAAAGCGAAGGCGACCTCATGGCTTCTGCTCATATTAGTCCAGAACCAGGTCTTCTACAGTCGTTGACAAAAGGTCAACCTTCAACGGCGAGAACTTCCTCATCTGAGGGCAACTCTGGTGAACTGGATCTCGATCTACTTTTCGAGTACTTCTATCCAGTTCCCAAGACTCCCGCCGCCACCACTGAACCTACCGCTGCACCCACTCCACCTACACCACCAGTTATCGGCAATGACGTCGTCCCTCCAAACTTGGATGCACTCAATCTCAATGAAGACGACATTTTACCCAACCTTGGGAACATTGCTGATCCTGATGATGAACCCTCTCCATCCACTACGGTTGAGATCTCTTCTTCGGACACCGGACCCCAATCTAATGAGCCTCCAATAGACACAAATGCGGCTAGCTCCTCACAGACCAATGTACCACTCTGGACTCGGTCTCATCCTACAGACCAGATTATTGGGGACCTCACATCCGGTGTTTCAACACGTTCGGCTACGATGAATGAAAGTCTGTTTGCTTGCTATCTCAGTCAAGTCGAACCATCACGCGTAGCTGAAGCTCTCAACGATCCCGATTGGCTGATTGCAATGCAGGAGGAAATAAATCAGTTTGAACGTTTACAAGTTTGGGAACTCGTACCACGACCTCGCAATAGATCCATTATCGGCACAAAATGGATCTTCAAGAACAAAAGGATGAAGACGGTGTTGTTATTCGCAATAAAGCAAGACTTGTGGCTAAGGGGTACAACCAACAAGAGGTATCGACTACGATGAAACTTTCGCCCCAGTTGCCAGGATCGAAGCCATACGAATTTTTCTTGCCTTTGCTGCTCACAAGAACTTTAAAGTCTACCAAATGGACGTGAAGACTGCATTTCTGAATGGATTTCTCAAAGAAGAAGTGTACGTTGATCAACCTGAAGGGTTCTTGAGCGAAGAGTTTCCTCATCACGTATATCGACTCTACAAGGCCCTCTACGGACTAAAACAGGCTCCCCGAGCTTGGTATGACGTCCTTCAGACTTCCTTGTTCAGTCTGGATTCAAGAAAGGATCTCTGGATACAACTCTCTTCACCAAGCGGAGTGGCCCGGACATAATGATTGTACAGATTTATGTCGATGATATCATTTTTGGATCGACTAAACCACAACTGTGTGAAGAGTTCGCAGAATTGATGAAAGAGAAATTCGAAATGAATATGATGGTGAGCTGAACTTCTTTCTTGGTCTTCAAGTAAAGCAACTCCCCAACGGAATCTTCATCAATCAGTCCAAATACATCCATGACATCCTCGAGAAATATGAAATGAAGGATGCCAAGACTGCTGCTACACCTATGTCACCCTCTGGCCGGCCCGACGCGGACCCATCTGGTGTTCCCGTTGACCAAACCATCTATCGAGGGATAATAGGTTCTCTTTTGTATCTTACTGCTAGTCGACCGGACATCGTTCTCTCGACAGGAATCTGCGCTCGTTTTCAGGCAACACCAAAGGAATCCCATCTCACTGCTGTCAAAAGGATCCTCCGCTATCTCAAAGGAACACCCAATCCGGGTTTGTGGTACCCCTCACTATCGGACTTCAAACTAGTTGGATTCTCTGACTCGGATTACGCAGGATGCAAGATGGACCGAAAAAGCACCTCTGGAGCTGCACACTTCTTGGGAGGTAAACTCGTAAGTTGGTCGTCTCGAAACAAAACTGTGTCTCAACTTCATCGACGGAGGCAGAATATGTCGCCGCCGCTAGTTGCTGTTCACAACTTTTGTGGATGAGAACCAACTACGAGATTTTAATTTTCATGTTGATAAAATTTCCCATTTACTGTGACTCAAAAAGTGCTATTGCGATGACGAGTAATCCAGTACATCACTCAAGAACGAAACACATAGATATTCGTCACCACTTCATCAAAGAACATGTCGAACAAGGCACGATTGAATTGCACTACATCACAACCGAAGATCAACTGGCTGACATCTTCACAAACCGTTGGATGTCAAACGATTCCAACACCTAGTGACTATGTTGGGCATGTTGAATATTCAGTTGTGATCAATCGACCCTACATGAACTTTGATAAAGTGTACATATTTCTTTTTCCACTTCACTTCATTATCTATGTGTCTTCTGAATTATGTCTTTTGAGGGGGAGTTTTCGATTAAGGGGGAGTATCTATTTTTTTTCTTCCATTATTTAAAACGGGAAGTTTCTCGATTAAGGGGGAGCTTCTGATTTTTTCTATTTATTTTATTTAAAAAATAAAAAAAATTGGGTTGAAATTTTAAAGTTTGGTCAAACTGAGTCAAAATTGGACCGATTAAAATATTTTGGGTTGAATTTCTAATTTTCCTGGTCAAAAAGGGTCAAAATTGGACCAATTGAACCTCATTGGACCCAACTTTGACCAAACCCGCGAAAATTCAGCTCATTGAGGTTTTGACCAAGCCCACGAAATTTCGACCCATTAACTCAAAATTTCGCATATACAGTGACTAAAACCCCTAAAACCCTAAACACTTAACACTCTTTACAATCCTAAAATTCCCGAGAAAAATTCAAAATTTTCGCAACCCCCTCTTTCAAAATTTCGCAACCCCTCGCATCATTGTCGACGTCCAATCTGCATTCAAAATCCACTTATCTGCATTCTTCGACTTCAAAATCAAGCTTTTTCGGTATGAATACACCTTAAATAATCCAAATATCTGTTCGTCTTGTCCTGTTTTGCCCCATTTTAATTAAATCTGTTTGAATTAAATCGGCCTAATCAAACGCATGTTAGATTATTGATGTTTAATACCCTCAAATATGCATTGCCCATCCAATTTCGAGTGATTGAGTCCAGATTATTGCAGTTTGGTTGAGATTCGCGTAGGTCTAAGGCTAAAACATTGCGTAGTTTCGCACGATATCGCACTGTGTTCTTCACCGCGAAAAAATCTCAGAAAAATTGCTTTAAAACGTTAATTTCGCTGCTACAGTGAGCTAAGCCCCGCGAAACTTTATTTTATACCGAGAAATTTCTTGTGCTACAGTGAGTGAGGTTCCGCGAAAATTTCTCCGAGAAATTACATATGTTAAAATTTTTCTCGCTGCTACAGCATGTTAAGCCCCGCGAAACTTTATTTTCTCCAAGAAATTTCTTATGTTAAAAATTTTCGCTGCTACAGTAACTAAGAAACTGCGAAACTTTCGCTCGAGAATTTACATGTGTTAAAATTTTTTTTTTGCTGCTACAGTATGTTAAGTGCCGCGAAAGTTTATCTGAGAAAATCTTTTTCCCTCACGACAAAACTTTCCCTGCTACAGTGAGTTTAGCCCCGCGAAATTCTATTAACACATCACTTCATATTACATATTTTCGCATCTTCACTATTTCGCAACTACAGTGAACAAAATTTTCGCAGTCCACAAAGCTCTTTACCTCCGCGAAACTTTCATATAACCTGTGAAACTTTCTCACGACATGTCTTTGTGTTATAACTTGCGAAAATTTCCCAATACATGCGAAACTTTACACTGAATGCGAAATTTCCATGCTACATGCGAAAATTTCATTTGAATGCGAAATTTCCCTGTTATATGCACAATTCATGAATAAGACTGAGTGCGAAATTTCCTTTATATCTGCGAAAATGTTCTCTCGACATGCCTTTGTGTGATAATCTGCGAAATTTCTCATTACATGCGAAATTTGACACAAAATGCTAAATTTTCCTCAACATCCGTATATGTTATACTTAGCGAACTTTCTCATCTCCTTTAAAAACATTGTCGATGTTTCATTTGCAATTTGAGGCCACTTCCATCATTTCACCCATGACTTATTTATGTCCACATTCTCACAATTTAATCCATACTAATCATATCACAATTACTGTCAAGCACAGATATGACGGAAAAAGATCAAAGCACAATTGAAGCACTTGAGGCGGCTGCAATCCAACGGGACATTGCTCGCATCGAACTCAACACACGTCTCTATGTCCCACCACCCGAGCAGATCTTCCCACTGAGTCAATGGGCGGCCCTGATTCCCAACAACTTCATGGTGGACCTGCAGAGCTTTCGATGCGATGCCCCCGTCATCATAGAAATCCTCAAGGGCACCCACTTCGCCACGCCCTCACACATGGCGAGCTAGAAGCACAGGTGTACCTTCAACAATTCTGGCATACACTGCAGATAGCGGGACCACTCCATCTTGCCAAAACCTATCCGCACAAATTGATCAAGAAACGGTGGTCCTCAATCGCAAAATAGTGCAAGAAGTGCTTCAACTCCCCGTCTACTCACCCTATGACCCACTACCAACGCACGATCAACTCATTGAAGACATTGACCGACTGGGCTATCAACCAGATACCAAGAAGAAGAAGGGCCCACTTGTCCTCAGTGAAGTCACCACCCGCAACCTACCTCAACCTTGGCGAACACTGTACCTGCTGGTGAACAAGTGCATGTTAGGAAAGCATGCCGGTCAGGACCGCGGAAACCTTCAGATCCTCACCATCCTAACCGGCATCGCCCACAACGGAAGTACAACTACGCGGACATCATCTGGATGGATCTTGTCGCGATGATCCAACGTCGCGACCGGGAAGTCGCAAAGGGAGTCACTAACCGCTTCATACCTTACATGCGGTGGCTCCCAGCCTTCATCAAACACTTCCGCATACACTCCACCAGCATTCGCATGCGGCCGGCAGCCGAACACTTCCCCATCCCCACAGTCGAGAAGTTCGCCAAGAAAAACACTCCGGCGAAGGATCGAAACGCAATGATAATTCCGGACGAAGTTCTCGCCTACGCCGACCAGACAAATCCACACGTCCGCGAATATCGCATGTCAACCGCCTCATTCCGAGAAAGCCCCAGACCACTATCTTCTGTCCCTACGGAGCAGATCAACCCCACTGCTCCCAACCCCGGGACTAGCCAAAACCCCACCACCACCTCCAAAAAGTCCTCGAGTCGCGCCGCATCCTCTTCCACCCGCGCTCCGAAAAAACGGTCGCGAGAGGATGACGTAAGCCGCCCCACGGAGCGTCGATCGAAACAAAAGCACGATCGACCTCCTCAGCCACAGATAAGCCGAGCCGAACCAGTAGGTACAGGAGGTGATGTGTTCACCTCCCGAGTAGAAGTCGTGGCATCTGGCTCAACCACGCAAACTACCCCACCAACCCACTTATCTTCCTCTCTACAGGAAGATATTTCATTCCATGAGGAGCCACGTATACCATCGACATCCCACTTGGAGATAGTCGATGTTGAAACAAGCAGTCCCTCGCCTCAGACTGCATCCTCTTCATGCACCTCGAGTCTAGTGCCCTCACTCCCCATAGTTTCATACGTTTCTAGGACACATACACCTTCCACCGCGCCACAGAGTCTTCGTGACTCTGTCAGAACGCTCGGTGATGTCTCTGTGACTGAGAGCGGAAGACCTAGCACGGCCAACATCACAACAACCGTGAGCCTAGGCCATCATACGATTGATCTGTCTCATCGATGATGCCAACGGGAAGTCTAAGTGACCCCGTCTTTTCCAGTCCTGTGCAAACGGGCGGCCGATCGGCTATATTCTCCGATTCGGTGTCAGTTGGAGTTCTTTCGTGATTCCAACTTGTTAAATTTACCCCAATTCATCACCGAGACCGCGCTAGAGACACGTCTTCAAGAGTTTGCAAAGACTCTTGAGACGTCGATTCTCGATAAAGTCTACGCGCGTCTCGATGCGTCCACCGCCGACAAAGGGAAAGGTGTGGCCCCGAGACGCCACCACCGACTCAAGATGTGGACGCTGAAGCCATTCTCTCTGCCATCTCCGCGAAGGAGCTCTTCTACCTCCTACGAGCAAGATTCGAGTCGATGACGGCGACGACGAGGAACGGCAGATGAAGAGAATGATGACTCAGCCCATGACTTGCCGCGCTCAGGGCGAGTCCAGCGGGATCAGGCGCGACGATCAAGACGATGATCAAGATCGCCGCGAGGGGGAGAATAGGCAGCTAGGCCAACAATCCCAAGGACTCACTCACTCGACGCCGTCCTCCTCCTCCGGGCCTGAAACAACGCCCGTAACAGAAACCTCACACCCCACTAGCCAAAAATCCCACCTTATTAACCCTGAGTCACTAGCCAAATCACCCTCACCACCAGAATCTCCACCACAACCATCCCCACAATCCACAAACTCTTCCGACGCAACACCCTCGCCACCACACAGCGACACTCCTCTCAACACCGACCCCAACGTAGCTCCCGAGGACGTCTACTGCGCACAGAACGAGATCGAAGCCTACATCTTCAACGATGAATGGCTGTACACAACCGTCGATGCAGTAGCAGCCAGGAAGCTGGTGGAAAACGCTCGACGTCTGCTGATGGAAGCCTCACTAACGCTGATCAACACAGCAGACAACGAGGACGGAGAGGAGTACGACGCTGAACCGGCCGAGCTTGAGGACATCCTGCAATTCCAAGCGCAGCAAACTGAGGCCCCTGCTGCTCAAACGGATGTGCCCACGGTGGATATACCGGAAGCACCGTGGGAAAACAAAAAGATCACCGCACCGTTTCAAGAAGAGATCAGGAAGAGGATCTGGCGACGCAAGGAGCAGATCATCACCACCTTCGACGAGTATGAGCTGATGAACATCCAAAGTTGGAGCGAGAGAAAGAAGCAACTCTATCGATGGAGCCTTCTGTGCCACAAATGCACAAATAGGACGCTATCCAATGAGGAAAACATCGCTCAGGAAATGAGTCGGGCCCCCATCTGCAAAGTCACTGACCTCCGCCAAGTTCCAAAGGACCTGTCCATTACCCAATATTCACGGTAATGAGGCAGGATGAGAGCTACTGTGAAGTCAGTGAGGCGGACTTCAAGTTTCTGCGCCTGGGCGACCTGTACAGCATGCTGGAATCCATGAAGCAGTTCAGACTCGTCCTCAGAAGTTCTGGACATCTCATACGTGCTGAACCGGTCACCATGGGATATGTGGCTATCAAACGCCACATGCTCCGACAGGTCGATTCTTCGCCACCCACGATCTGCAGATGGCGGTGGAGCACAACCTGAAGAAGGTGAATCTGACTCGCACATCTTTCAAGAACGCGGACGACTACCGAGAGGGCGATGTGATCGACGGAGACGATCCGGCGGTCGCCTACTCGAACTATAAGGGAAAGATGAGGATGCTGCGCTGCTCTGAAGTGGCAAAGTTCTCGGATGGAACGCTCACCATCATCCAAGAGAAACTAATGAAGATCTGCCGCATACTTTCAGAAGAAGATCCTCTCTGCCGATCCAAGTTCGCGAAGCTCATTGACGCTATAGCTAATCGATTGGTACTTCGAAGGAACCTCCGCGCCTTCGAGTTCAAGCTAGGGCTTCGCGACACACTCACACGCTAATCCACCACCGCTACGCTCAAGATTCAAGACTCCCAACAATTGACACAAGGGGGAGATTGTTAGGATATTTAATTGATTGTGTCAATAGTTTAAGTCTTGGGATTAATTTTGTAATTATCTTTAGCTTGGGCTTTAGACAAGATTGTAATTAATTAATATTTAGTGATTGGGCCTTAATATACCTAGGGTTAATGTGGTATATAAGGTGTTACCAACTCACTTTTGAAAGAAATCAAAGATCAAAGGCTATCCAAATTTTCACACACTACACACACTCAAAGGTGAGAATACTCCCTTTTCATTCCATTAAAGCCTCTTTGATTCCTTGTTTGGTGCATTCGGGACCAACAAGTTTTGCGCTCGAAACTTAACTACATCTATTTGAACTATTCCGTACAGTAATCTTTTCGCTCGCATAAAATCAAGATTCGATTTCTCGATTGTAAGTATACTTCGACTTGTGTTATTTATTTTATAGATTTTAAGTCAGGAATTTAGCGATCGAAAAACTGTTACAATGCAAACAGTAATTCAATCAAATTGAAATTCAATTGACACTGTTTGCGAGCGAGAAAGTTCTTCGACGTCTTTAAACGTTTAAAAACCCAGTTCAGTCTAACTCTCAATCGATCATTAAGAACGCAGATAATCGAAGAAATATACCCCTAAAATGATTAAAAACACCAAAACTATTTTGAATGTAGATTATAGCCCATTACACATAATATGATCGTAAACATTGCAAAATAGCATTCGAGTTTTCATATTGTGAACAGATGAGAAACTAGCGCATAATCAAGCGAAAGATCACTAAATATAGATGCAAATGAAGTTTAACCACACGCTATTCCCTAAAGATTGTCGTATCTACCTTGTAAAGACGAAAAGCAGAGGAAAATGTAAGATTTAAAAGATTTTGAAGTTCGTCTTTGTGAAGATAGTTGCGAGAGAAAAAATTTGACAGTTGAATTTTGCGATTAAGGGTCTAAGCGTGTATTTAGGGATGACTGCAAAAGTAACATTTTCTAATTGGGCTGATTGGACGTTTCAATACTTAGCAAATTCTAAGCCCATTTATGTTGTGATCGAGAAACTTAGGATCAAAATTTTCATCTGCTACCAATTTAATTTTTGCTCGAAAATTTGGAAGCGAAAATTACCATTTGGTCCCAAATCAATTTTCGCTCGAGAAACTGCAATCGAAAACTACAAATTCGCCCATATTTTTCGATGGTAAGTTTTTCTATGATTTCAGATTGACCCTAAATTCAAGTAAGGACCACATAATTGCTCCCCCTATATATGAAAATAACTGCAGTTAACTCCCTGTAATTCAGGTTAGTGACATCAGGCTCCATCTTCAACGTTTTGTAAATCTGCAAAACTTAAAGCAAAAGATGTCGAGAGTGTTTAGAGTTAATTTTGGAAGCAATTATTCTAATTAGGCTCCCCCTGAGACATTTCAAGATAAGTTGGTTAAATTCAAATTCATAAAACATGTTAACGATCAAGATATTTAACCATCCAAAATTTGAACCAATGCCGTGCACTCCAAGTCGTGATTAACTCGTGAAGTCTTCCTCATTGTTTCTGCAACACTTAGAGAGAGATCATCAAAATAGTTTGGAGCTGAAGGCATAGATTTTGTAAATGCTCCCCTCAATCGATGCACTTTAATTGATTTATCAAGCAAGTGGATGAATCAATCTAAGTACCAATTATTAAAATTCCTTCCTGTTGATTATATCCCTTCGCAACCAATCTCACTTTGTTCCTAATCAATTCGCCATCTTCATTCTTCTTGTTCTTGAATACCCATTTTGTCCCGATGATTGTTTTTCCATGCGGGCGGGGTACTATTACCCAATCTGGGTCTTTTTAGTGCGTCTGCTACCTTGGTTGGCTCATTTTGGCTTAAGAAGTAAATGAAGGGACTGTGGTGACGACGTGTCCGTACTCCACTCGAAGGATCACCAATAATCTGATCAACCGGATGAGCTCGAGTCCACTTTCGCTCATGAGGTAGTGCATAGCTAGACGCATCGGCTATTTGTGGACTGAGACTTCCAAGGATTTCAGATTGTTCACTTGGTTGAGGTAAGTCAGACAGATTTTGCACTTGAATCAAGTGATTCTGATGGGACTTCCTCATTGACTGTAGTAGGATCTTCAGTGATCTGTGGTAATTCTTAATCGGGTGAGGTAGGGACATTTGAAGAGCTTGGTACGTCGGCCTCGTCGAGTGGGGGCTCCACTAAAGGTGTAGTAATATTGGTTTTTGGCCGAGATACAGGCTCAACGAGAGAGTCCAAATCTTCCAATGCAAGTTTCAGAGCTTCTTCAGACTGTTGAGTCCGGAGTTGTCGCCATCTTCTGTTGCTTTAGTGCCAACACACCAGTGTACATGGGTTCTGAGCTGTCGTATTCAGAAGCCATCGAGTTTGGCTCGGGTCCTGAACTGAGGTGTGCAGGAGCCATAGGGTGATGCACGGGTCCTGGACTGATGTGACCAGAATCCATCTCTGCCACTTCGTGGAAAGTGACGTTGTAGCTTCCTTTGATTGATCAGGTGGACTTGATGTAAACTCATACGCCTTTGACGTTGATGAATACCCGACAAATGTAGCTTCGAGTGCTTTAGGGTCGAACTTAGCACGTTGCTCTCTGTCGTTCGCCACAAAGCACTTGCACCCGAAGACCTTAAAGAATGAGCTATTGTGTACTTGTTTGTTTATTATTTCGTACGGAGTCTTATCGAAGCGCTTGTGAACCACCGTACTGTTCTGAATGAAACAGGCGTTATTTACTGCTTCAGCCCAAAGGAAGTGTGGGAGGCCGGAATGAATCAGCATTGTACGGGCGACATCCACTAGAGTCCTGTTCTTCCTTTTAACGACCCCGTTCTGTTGAGGCGTCTTTGCGGCTGAGAATTGCTGACTGATGCCAAGTGTCTGATAAAATTCACTGAGATACTTGTTCTTGAACTCAGTGCCGTTGTCTGCTCGGATGACTTGGACGGTTTGTTGCAGCAAATTCTGAGTAGTGTTAACAAAGTTGACTATCAAGTCCCCTGTCTCATCTTTGGTTCGGAGGAACTTTGTCCAAGTGTAGCGAGAGAAGTCATCAACAATGACCAGAATGTACTTGCATCCATTAATACTATGTGTTTGCATAGGTCCATAGAGGTCCTGTGACGCAATTCCAGTGGACAGGAAGCAGACGCAATCTGTTTTATTTGATGAGATGTTCGCCTCCTTTTTCCTAATGCGCCCGCTGAACTTTGATGCTCTTTCTGTAATACTATAGTTGGAAGACCGTAGACCAACTTTTTCGTCGAAAGCTGTTGAAGAGCTTTAATGTTGAGATGAGACATACGTTGATGCCATAAGATGTTCCTCTGAATTACAGTCTGAGAGATGAGGCAAACAGCTGTCGAAGGGTGCATGGACGTCAGGTTGATCATGTAAAGATTTGATTTCCGAAGTCCTTCGAGGAGTTCCTTGTTCTGACTGTCCAAAATTCTGCACCGGTCAGCAAGAAAGACCACCTGGAAAAAACGGGCCTATCCTGAACAAGTTATGGCGGAGACCTTCGACATAAGAGACATCCTTTATAGTCAGATTTTCCAGAATGATGTCCCCGAATCCTAGAATGGGGGCAAAGTCGTTGTTTCCAAATCTGACTTTTCCATTTGGATGGTCTTTGTAGTTGCTCAGCAGCTCTTGTATTTCCGTCATGTGTGTGGAGCAACCACAGTCGAGGCACCACACATGATGGATCTGCAAACACAATTTTAGAGAGCTTTAGGTACCCACTTATAAATGGGTCCTCTCAGATTAGCAGATTTAGGAGTTTGTTCCGATATGGTTCCTAAATTAGTGCTTGTTGGTGATTTCGCGACCCAAGTCATATTTGAAGAAGTCGATTTGGGTTTGCTCTTTGTAGAAGAAGACTTGGCCTTTTCGGCTTTTGTTTTCTTAGGCGGAGTTTTAGGAACCCATTTAGGTTGAAACTTGCAGGGAAGATTAATTTCAGCGCGGACAAATGTTTTGGTAGGCTTGACCGATGAAAATATCTTTTCGTTTGATAATCTCCTAAGGTGCTTGGGGGATTCGATCTTAACTAGATATCTTAGGTGAGAACAAGCACGAATAGCGCCATATGCTTTCTTTATGACTGGATCCTGTTTCCTACGGGTCATCCTAGAAGCATTTGCCTTACAGTGATTATTTTTAATTTCTGATGTAGAGCCTATTTCAAAATTAGTGCTTCTAAAAACGGTAGGCTGAAGAGAACAAGTAGAAGCAATTATTTGAAAGGAAGAAACAGCTCTTTTATTCCTACGACTGTATTTTATTTGTACATAAGAAGATGTATGCTCGGAAGTTTTCAAATCTACGGTCTTCTTCTCTATTTCACTATTAGACACCCTCGCTTTGATTCTAATACTGGCCTTACGCTCCCTGTAAACATAAAGTGAACCAGAATTATATTTACCATTTCTCAAGATATTAATTTTTCATTTTTGATCGTTTCAGGGCGATTTTTCTTTCTTCACGCTCTTTAGAATATTTTTATCCTTTGAGGAAGATGCGTGAGAAGTGTCTTGAGAGGAAGTTTTGAGATTTTCCATCTCTTTTCGGAATCTTTTCTTTTCAGCTTAAAAATCCTCTATTTCTTTCTCTAAAGTGGCTCTTAACTCCTTTATTTTCTTAACTATGGAAGGGATGTACAGAACATTTTGAGAATGATGATTTTGAACTTCCTCATTTATAGAATGATCTTCAAGAAAAATTAGCTGTTTCAAGGCTCCAACCCTTGGGAGGTACCCAAGTTTTGTCGCGTTGATTAGTTCGATGTAGGAAAAGGGTATTTCAGCCCTAGTGTTGGCTTGTCTCTTGGCTTCTTCTTCCTCAAACGTTACTTTTGAGTTAGTAAATTTCATGAGAGAAGTTAGTCCGAGACCCATGTACGAGATATCATAAAGTTGTTTGCAGCTAACTTTCTTCAAGTTACGTGGGTTCTCATAGCCTATCCCATATTTTTAGTCATAGAATTCTAAGTTCTTGGGCTGATTAAAAAATATAGTTTGATCCGTATGTGCCCTTTTCATCAAAAGATCTTCTAATTTCTTAATTTTATTATATAGCTTCTTACGCTCCGCGTCTAAGGTAGCGTAGTTATTCAGGGCGGTGCTCTTTTCGGCTTACAGATGTCTAGACTTTTACGTAGTTCACTAATCTTA
Organism: Craterostigma plantagineum; assembly: GCA_027422505.1. Classification (NCBI taxonomy): domain Eukaryota; kingdom Viridiplantae; phylum Streptophyta; class Magnoliopsida; order Lamiales; family Linderniaceae; genus Craterostigma; species Craterostigma plantagineum. The sequence goes on from JAPQWV010003151.1 coordinate 29,763, forward strand.
GAGTTTGACTTTGTCAATTCCTCTTCGAAATTAGTCACCTTCTTAGTCGCTGCCTCAAGTCTACTTTTGACAAGACTCTTTTCTTCCAAGTTCCTTAGTAGACATTTGTGGTTATTGTCTAGCCTGTCCTCTAGTTCTTTTATTACCGAACTGTGCTTATCTAATGAGGTGTGCTAGTCTCTTTAGATTGGAGTCTCTTAGTCAGTTCATCTATTTTGAGACTAGAACTTCAACTTGTTCTTTGAGACAGGCTATGGTTTCCTTAGACCTAATAAGTCTTTTCTCTACTTTTATTCCTCGTTTCTGCTCAGAGCTTAACTCAGCTAACAAGTCGGAATTTGTAGAATCAGAGGTTTCTATCTCCTTAGATGAGGTGGATGCTTTCTCGTTGTCCGTCTCTGCGGGAGTATCATCTTCCTTTTCATCATCAAGGCGTGCCATTAGGGCAAGCTTGTCGGTGTCAGAATCTGAGTTGTCCACTAGCCAGTGGTCCTTCTCTGCCTAAGAGCTACTCCAGCTTCATTTGTTTGGATAGTTGAAGCTTCATGGAGTAGTAATTAGCATCATTTTTCTTTGGAAGGGTGCATTCCCTAGCAAAGTGATCTGTTTTTCCACAATTAAAACATTTTAGTATGTCTTTGGAAATTGTGGCTTCTGAGGACTCAGCCGGCTTGTCTTTATTCTTCGAGCTTGTAGTTTGAAGTCTGTTGGCAGAAGATGATGACTCTTCATGAAGTAATGCTTTGTCATCATCTTGGCGACTAATGCCAGCTGTTTGCCAAATTCTTTGATCTCGGAGGGAAGCTCTGAATCAGATGTGTCTTCATCCTCTGAGGAGCTAGGGAGCTTGACGTGCTATTCCTTGCGTGAGCGGGAGCTCTTCTTCTCAGAAACTACAGCTATGGAGTCATCGGCATGCCCTTTTGCTCCTTTTGTAACTCGCCTATGTCTTCTTTATGCTGTGCGAGGTTATCAAAATCAGCGTGAATATCCATCTCGTCCAAGTCCTTATTTTGTCGGAGTTGGGTAGAGATCTTCCAGTCAGTGGGCAGTGCGAATAGGAACCGAATGTCTCCATGTTAGTCTTTTTTATCTCAATCTTCCTCATTTCATTGAGAAGAGTGAGGTACGGCTGATAAAGATCGCGTAAGCTCTCATCACTTTTGGCCTTGAAGGAGTCATAAGCTATGAGTAGCCTTCTTAGCTTTGGCACCGACTCCGGTTCTTTGCATCATTCGCTCCAGTTCATCTCACATCCCTTTAGCATTTGGGATGCTATCTATTTCTCTATAGACGTCATTCAGGATGCCATGCATCAATGTGTTTTTAGCTATAAGATCTGCTCTTGCTCTTCTTTTCTCAGCTTCATCATACTCACTAGGTAATTTATGCGCTTGGTGGGTTCGATTGGAGGATTGTTCGAGCTATCACCTTCTTGGGTTATGTAAGAAGTTTCAGGTCCCTCATGAAGTGATTTGAGTAGATCTTTAGCCTGATCTTTAAGTTCGATGAAGTTTAAGAACCGACTTCTCCAAACTGTGTTTTCGCCCCTTTTGAGAATTGGAGGACGATTATCATTCCTAGAGAATAGGCATCCATTTCTACTTTGATTTGATGTAGGATCTTCGTTTGTTGTTTAGATGTCTTTAACTGATGTGGTGTGCTTCACAAGTAGCAGATTAGTTAGTAGCATTTGATTCTAGAGCAGTTTCGAGAATAATTTTTGATTCAATCTTTAAAGTTTGATCAAAAATTAATTCCTCGAGAAAAATTGGCGCTGTTACTCTTCTCGTGCGAGAAAGTACGTCAGCGAAAAATTTTTCGAGCGAGAGAAAAATTGCTCAAAATCTTTTGGTCGAGAAAAATTTGAATCGTGAATTTTATTTCGAGCGCGAAGAAACAACGTGTTTAATAAGTTTTTCGCTGGGTCAAAATAATTCGTTGACTGAAAAGGTTTCTCGTACGCAAATGATTTTTGATTAGTCAAACTGAGAAGTCTGATCGAAAAAATTTCGACAGTAAGTTTTACGCGCGCAACGTCAAAATTGGTCTTTGTCGAAAAATTGGTCTTTGTCGAAAAATTTTCAACCATAAGGTTTCTCGTTCTTGATAGAGGCGACTTTACTCAGTATTCTGATCGAGAAAAATTTCGCGCAAAGTTTTTCGATCGAGAAATTAATCTGATCGAAGAACCTTGTGAGAAAATTGAAATTATCGCAAAAATTCACAGAATACAGTTAATAGATTTCAAGCAAAAATACCAAATTTGAACGTGAAATTGCAGGTATTTGCTCGCAATCATCTATTTAGCACACACTAACAAGTAATTAAACCTGTTATGAAGCAAAGTATATGGAATTTTGATCAAAATCAGAACACGTTCAAACTCTTTATCGCATGAACAGTAATCGCTAAATTCGATCGATTCTGCTAAATCGAAGTTCAAACAGCTAGGAATCTACTCGCAATCAATGAATATCACTAAATCGAGCACAGAAATATCAAATTCAAACCATTTAAACGTAAAATTGAGCTATTAGATCGAATTTGAGATTCGTGCCAAACTGTTCTTCGATGGAACAGTACCCGAACTCAAATTTCGATCCAATTCTAACAATTAACGATTCAAAGCAGAACGAATCTGCTCTGATACCAATTGTAGGGTCCTAGTTTATCAACTCTATGATCCTAGACAAGAATTCTAAGGTTATCGATTAGAATTGAATAGAATCAAATTTCGATCGAAAACCTCTTTTGAAGAACACGAGAGAGAATCCTTGTAGCGAGAGAAGATATTTGTTGTTTCTCTCTCTAGAAATAGAGTTGCAAGCCTTTCGGATCAATTTTCTAAAACTTCTCTATTAGCTCAATGTTTGTACATCTTTTTATACCAAACATACTTGGTATAAATATCAAACCAGTCCTAAACTAAGGACAAATACATGAAACGCCCCAAATTACAAGGACATCTAACCAAAGCACAACTTAAGACATGATATTCTACACTATGGGCGAACGTAGTTACAGATACTACTTTGGTGAATGGGTATTGTAAGGTTGGTGAAGTTCGGAGTGCCGAGAAGGTGTTCGAGGAAATGGCTGAGAGGGACGTGAGGGCCAATCTCTCAGCTACAGGTTAGTGCCATTTGTATCGGAGCAAAAGAAGAAATTAGAAACGTACGAAACAGTGTTCTTCAGTCGTAAGATGGATCTCATCACTTTGTTAGTCCGTGTGTGTGCTGAAATTGGCTTAGAACTTCGTCATATCAAAGAAAATACGAACTAAGATTGTTGGTTTTTGGTTATTACATGATCGACGATGATAAATAGGGTTTGGCTTATATTTACTATTTAGGTTTGGGGACATTTGCAAAGAACAGCAGTAGATGTTTGATGTCCGGCGGCTCCCTCCTTCAGGGTTAGTGGCGTCTGTAGAGGGTGGAGAGAGGCGGTGGAAGGTGTGCCTTGTTGCTGATGAATTCAGAATCGAGATTGGCGATGAGAATCGAAAGGTCTTGCTTTGATCTTTAATATTTTGTTTTTCCTTCACGAATGGGATAGTCATATGCAGGTCGATGGAGATGAGTTATCTGCTGCACATGGGAGCTCAACGGATCATCATCGTCATCGTCTCTCGCTTTATGAGCGGTAATTAAATTTCCCTAGCATTTAGGGTTCTTGGTCTTGAGGTTTTCCTCCATTATCTTCTTTTTTGTCCTCTTCTAAACATATTTGCTTTGGGCCCGCGACCCGATTCGACCCAATACATACATATATATATATATATATATATATATATATATATATATATGTTTTCTAATAGATATTTATATCGCACTACATTTGCTTCTAACATTTTTAAGGTAAATCAATTTTAGCTTTTCATACAGATTCAAGAGCCGCATCTCCCTCACTAAATGTTGTGTGGCTTACACGCTCTAGAATCGTTGAAGATATTTGCTTTGGGCCCGCAACCCGATTCGACCCGATATATATATATATATATATATATATATATATTCCTAATATATATTTTATATCGCACTACGCTTGGCTTCTAACATTTTTAAGGTGAACCAATTTCAGCTTTTCATACCGATTCAAGAGCCGCATCTCCTCCTCTGAATGTTAAATGGGGGCTTACACGCTCTGGAATTGTTGAAGGATATTTGCTTTGGGCCCGCAACCCGATTCGACCCGATATATATATATATATATATATATATATGTTTTTTTTCTAATATATATTTATATATATATATATATGTTTTTTTCTAATATATATTTATATCGCACCGCTTTGCTTCTAACATTTTAAGGAGAACCAATTTCAGCTTTTCATACCGATTCAAGAACCGCATCTCCTCCTCTGGATGTTGAATGGGGGCTTACACGCTCTGTTATGCGCACCTCATGTGTTGAGGGAACCTGGGTATGAGAACTTCAATTGATTTACTGTGCCTATCATGTGTCTGGAACATATTTATAACGCCTCAAGTGTTGTTTTCTTTCTTCCTTTTCTTCCATCTGCTACCTTAATCTGCTTTATATAGGAATAAGAATAATGGAAGGAGATATCAGACGGTGAAGGAGATCTTGGAGGTGCTGTGTTTAATGCATTGGACGCGATGTTGAAGAGTAGCTTAGATCGCTTGGCAACAATGAGTTGAGTCCTACCCATGTATATTGATATATTTATATCATTGTGTTTCGACTTCATTTGATCCACGACAAGGTGTTTCCTATGTTTGGTCAGTAACATTTCTGTTTATATTGCACCAACATTTTCTATTTATATTGCAACATTTTTAGATTTGAGGTTTGTTTGTCATCGCTCTGTTTGTTTGTATTTGTTTCGATTTTTGTTGAAAAAAATTTTTGAATTGGTGTGATCAATGGACATAATTGCATGAATCATGGATGAGGTTGTCGTTTAAAATCATGGACCATGTCATTTACCTGATTTCGCCCGCCAGCCTTCTCATAACAATCATTACTGATTTGCTTTTTGAACTTTAACCAGAACAATGGCGTCTCACATTGTCTGATATCCCCGTATAGGCCCAAAAAGGAGCTCAAATTTGCCGTCGAATAATTCTGGGATGGAAAGAGCACTGTAGAAGATTTAGAGAGAGTTGCAGACCTTAGAGCTTCTATTTGGAAGCAGATGTCAAATGCTGTAATAAAATATATTTTTTTGGTGTTAGGTCCATATATATATATAAAAGTGTACAAAATGAGTGGGAGATCAACTCCACACAGCCAACCAGTAACAGGCTACTGGGCAAACTCAAACGGCAACCGTCTATTATCTAGGTTACCAGTCTACCAAGCTACTCACTCAAAAAAGTCTACCAAGCTACTCGCCACAATCTGCGAATAGCATTCCGCTGGAGCTCGTACTTAGCCGGCGTACCACTAATCCTCATAGTAACCAACGCAAGCACGCATCCGACGATTCGATGAGGGGGCGTGTTAAGCCCCTCCCGCCATCTTCTGTTCCGTGCCTGCCAGATGTGATAGACGAGCGAAGCTAAAATATGGCGTGAAGCAGCATGGAGAAGGTGCTTCCCCCGCCAGCGAGCCGACGCCCATCTAATGCCCGCATGCCATTCGGGTATCGGCCAAGGCCATCTAATCCTCTTCCTAAGCAGGCGAATGCACTGACGCGAGAATGCACATTCGAAGAACAGGTGCTGTGCCGTCTCATAATGCAGCTCATCACATAATACACATGCTGTGTGCCTGCCCTCTGAGCCACCCATGGCTTGTCCCTCGTTGCCAATCGCTCCTGTATGCCAAGCCAGAGGATAAACTCATGTCTTGGAACGTTTAACGGCCCCCCAAAGAGGACCGCCCACGGCACAGGCGATCGTCTGTACCTAATCGCCTCTCTGGCCAAACGAGACGTCATGTTTCCATCAGCCGCCCCAGTCCAAATTAAAGTATCCTGACTCCCCATATCCACCGGTGGAAGCAGACGGCTAATCTCCATGTACTCCAATGTTCCTTGCCCTGGCCAGTTCCAGCCCTGCGAATTGATAACTACACTTAACCTTGAGTCAGATGGCAGCCCCATCGCAAGGGGGCCACGAGGAAAACGCTCCAGTAATGGTGTAGGCAGCAGCCAAGGATCCTTCCACAACCATAGCGTAGACCCGTCTCCAATTCTGAATGTGACCAGAGGCCGAATCAGCGGTCTAAATTGCAAGAGCTTCCTCCAGCTCCAAGAATAGTTCGCTGAAACAGGGAGATCCCATATTGAACGTGAATGTAGTCGAGTCCTATATAACCAAGCCACCCAAATCGAGTCAGGCGTTTTACGCAGCACACTCCATAGCATCTTCATCAGGAGCGCTTTATTATCAGCGGTAATAGATCTCAGCCCGATTCCCCCCTCAGCCACGGGTAAGCATAACACATCCCAAGTCACCTTCGCAGATGAGCCCCCCCACAAGAACGTCCTAAAGCGAGTTTCCAAAGCCCTGACAACACCCTTAGGCAGTAAGAACACTCCAGACCAATACACATGCAAGGCCTGGAGTACCGATTTGATCAGTTGTAGACGACCGGCGTACGACAGAGAGCGGTTTAGCCAAGATCCAAGCCGTTGGTCCACCCGTTGCAATAATGGTGCACAGTCTCCAATTGAGAGGCGAGAGGCAATGAGAGGTACCCCCAAGTATCGAACAGGTAGGCGTCCCACTCGAAAGCCCATAAGCGACTGCAGCTGCGATGTCAATCCTTCAGCCCGGCGTGAAAGGTACATCTCACTTTTGTCGGGGTTCGGTTGTAACCCCGACAATGTCGCAAACCGCCCCAATGCATCCTTTAGTACTCCAATCGACTCCACATCCGCATTACTAAAAAGCAGCAAATCATCAGCAAACGCTAACGAAGCCAGACCCAGCGCCTCACACCTCCAGTGATACCGAAATCGTGGTGCCTCAGATATGCAGATGGATATCAGCCCATGAAGCACCTCCATAACCAAGGTGAAGAGATACGGCGAGATGGGATCGCCCTGTCTGATTCCCCTCCTCCCCTCAAAAAACCCGACCGATTGTCCATTCAGATTCAGCGAGAAAGCGGTCGTCGTCAAGCACGACCGGATCCATCCAATGTATGTTGGATGAAATCCCATGGCTTGAAGAACCGCCAATAAGAAGGTCCATTCCACCTTATCATAAGCCTTTGCTAGGTCGACCTTAAACATCGCCCTCGGGGGGCGACCCTTGGAGTTATATCCAAGGCAGAGTTCCTGTGCCAGAAGAATGTTATCGCTAATGCGCCGGCCAGGAATGAAAGCCGTCTGTGTCCCATGGACTAAGCCTGGCAAAGAAGGCTTTAAACGGTTGGCCAAAATCTTGGAGATCACCTTGTACAGGACATTACAGCACGAAATGGGCCGAAAATCAGTCGCTCGCCGTGGAGACTCTATCTTAGGGATCAAAGTGATGAGGGTACTATTGAGTCCCTTGAGAAGCTGCCTGTACGAAAGAAATCGAGGACAGCATTAACGATATCATCACCAATAACCCCCCAAGCCGCCTTGAAGAAAGCAACCGTGTACCCATCAGGTCCCGGCGCTTTCTCATCCCCCATAGAGAAAAGCGCCTCACGTACCTCCATACTATCAACAGGCCGAATCATAAAATCCGCATCCGCTGGGGAAAGCGTACGCGTAATTGCCTCCCGAATCGCTGCAGCCGAGATTGGTGATGCATGGGCTGATTGACCGAGAAGCTGCTTATAGAAACTAATGAGTTCACCCTCTACCAAGTCAGGAGTCTCCAAAAGGTCCCCGTCCGCACTTTCCAAAGAGAGGATGTGGTTAGTAGCTCGACGCATGGCCACCCTTCTGAAGAAGTAGGAAGAACACTGATCACCATCCTTCAACCAAGCCAATTTGGCGCGCTGTGAAAGAGCTGTATGCTCCACCTCCACCGCCTTCGCATACAACGCTCGACACATCCTCTCCAAATCGAAGAAGAGGCCCTCATGTGGAAAGCGTGAGAAGAAGTCCTGAGCAATGTCCAAGAACCTTCTCGCCTCAGCAACATTATCCGCCAGTTTTCTTTGACCCTCCTCATCTGCCGGAAAATTGGCTTCAACAAACTTCAACCGCTGCACGACAACAACATAGGGTACCCATGCATTGGCAGGTGCCAAATGCGTTGGACCTGTTCGAGAAAGGCATCTTCCTTCGTCAAAAAATTCTCGAACCGAAACATCACCTTATGCTGACGCGATGTAGCAGCTCCCAAAAGAATGGGCGAATGGTCTGATGATGCAGGCAAGGTACAGCGACAGAATGAATCCGGATAGCGTGCAAACCACTGGGGATTGCCCAACATACGGTCAAGCCGACGCCAAATCCCCGCAGTCCCCCTTTGCTGATTGTACCATGTGAAAACCTGACCAATCGTAGGTATTTGCAAAAGATCCGCCCCTACTAGGCATGACTGGAAGTCCTCCATATCTTGCCTAGGAGGTGCTCCCCTCTCCCCTCCCCCATGTGCAAAATGGCATTGAAGTCCCCCAGAACCATCCATGCCTCCGCCAATAAAATATATTTCGAGCAACACATTCTCTTACTATGATCAGGTTATTGACACAATTGCGATGCTTGGTACAGTTCCTCCAAGATATAATTGGATGGGTGGAGAAATTGGTTTCTCCACTTACTTCTCCATGGCTAGAGGAAATGCTGCTGTTCCAGCTGGAGATGACCAATGGTTTGATACCAATTAGTAAGTGAATGGTCAGATTTTGTTCATAAGTCTCTTCTCTTTGTTTTGTCTAGGCTTCTTATAATTGTAATCATGTTCCTTTTTTTCTTAACGCAGCCACTACATTGTACCAGAATTGGGTCCCCTATTTTTTTCATAAAGCGCTATTGGCTCTGAGATTTTTTGGGTGTTACATGCGTTTTTGTATTATGTTGTAGATTGTGTGATGATGCATTGATGATTTCGGTGTTTCTTGGCACAGCTTGGGGTAGATACTGTTCCTGTAGTTGTTGGCCCTGTGACGTACTTAGTATTATCAAAACCTGCAAAAGGCGTCGAAAATACCCGAGAGGAAGCTTAGACGGATTCTTCTTGAGTTACAGTATTTATTCATTCGCCGTCTTCATAAAGGTCGAGGAACCGTCTTGAAGAAGAATGGAATTTGTTCTCACGGTCATTTCGTATTCCCTAGCATTTTCCGCTCTCTTGTTTTGTTGATTAGTTTTATTTTTTGCTTCAACTCATTGTCCTTTCACTGCATTTTTCATCTACGAGTACTTTGGATTTCTAAGTTCGGACCGTACCAGAAAGAAATAATAGAGGACAAATTGCGTGGAAATGATTGCTTGGTGGTCGTGGCGACTGGAAGTGGACAATAGTTGTGGTAATTTTTTGATTATATGAAAAGTTTTTTTATGCTTAGTAATTCCAAAAGAAAATGAACAGAGGGAACGAAAATAATTTTCTGTTGAAACGTTGAATGAATAAAGCTACCAGGTGCCATATTGGTCTCGCAAAAGACGACAATTGTTACAAGTCCTCTTACATCGTTAATGCAAGATCAGGTTTGCCTTTGAGATTATCCTATTTTCTTTCGTTCAGTTAGTTAGCTGCTTGATGATGATTGTCTTAATGTGATTAAACAATGTTCGTTATTTCCTCTCTTTCTTTTATTCATGGGTATTTTGATGTGTATTCGGAATAAGTTTTCTTCCATCTGTTAGATAATGGCATTGAAAGAGAGGGGCATGAGAGCCGAGTAAAGAATGATGAGATAACATTACTAAAGGAGGAATCTTGCGATGATTGCAGATTTGCATAAGAAGAAGTGGAGGATCGTGGGGGAAAGAGAAGCAGTTATTCGATGTTATCAGATGGAGTTATGGTGCTTCTTCTTATGTTACAATATTTATCATTCGACATCTCCATAAACGACGAGGAACCGTCTTGAAGAAGAATGGAATCTGTTCTCAAGGTTGTTTCGTATTCACCAACGTTTTCCGCTTTTTTGTTGATTCTTTTGTTTTTGGCTACAACTCATTGTCCTTTCACTGCCTTTTCGTGTGGGAGTAGACCGTACCAGAAATGAATCGAGGACATATTGCAAGGAATGATTGCTTGGTGGTCATGGCGACTGGAAGTGGACAATAGTTGTGGTAATCTTCTGATTATATGAAAAAGTTTTTTATTGTTAGGTCCTAATTAATCAACTATATGATCCTAGACGTGAATTCTAAAGTTATCAATTAGAACTTTTGAGAAACGAATTTCGATCGAAGACCTTCGTTGAGAGCTCGTGAGAGAATTTCGCTTAGAGTGAGAAGATTTCTTGTGTTTCTCTCTTTAGAAGTCGAATTGCAAGCCTTTCGGATCAATTTCTAAAATCTTCTCATTAAGCACAATGTTTATACATCTATGTATACCAAACATACTTGGTATAAATAACATACTAAGTCCTTAACTAAGGACAAATACAACAAAAGCCCCGAATTACAAGGACAGCTAATTAAATCAAAGCACAACTAAAATTGATATTCTACATTCTCCCCCTTCGTGCTTGATTTCTCTTCCGTGCTGTCTGTCCTCGTCGGGTACAGTATGACCTGTGCAAGCCTAGTGCGTACTCAAACTTCTGAGCATATTCCTCAGCTCCAGTCGCTCTTCGATTTCATCGAGCAGTTCCATCGGGAGTGGTTGTTCTCTCACGAATCGGTGAATCCTCAGCATCGTCTCTCTGTTAATTTCTTTCAACCTCTGCTCTATGTTTTTCCTGATGACCTTGAGCGTCCCATCACAGAATTTGTGAATCTCAGTCTTCAGCATCAACCTGGTCTTCTTAGCGATTGGATTGTGGTAGGTGATGCCTAAGACTGAGCTGATGTACACGTGATTGTTGGAAAGCCCTTCGATCTCAGGTCCTTTGTTGAGCGGAGCGATCATGTTGACCTTCTTCATGTTACTTTCCAGAGCCATCTGAAGTTCGTGTGCGGCGAAGTACTTGACTTGGCGCATCATGAACCGGTAGAGTCCCTCGACTCCTTCTTTCTTGATGAAGCCTTGAGGACCTTTGTACTTCTCCACATACAGCTGGTAGAGGTTGTATACCTCTTCGGCAGGGAGATACGGTAGGTCGCTATCGCTTGTTCTTCTCGAGTTCTGTCTACTCGCTCGATGGCGTAGTACGGTGTTGGAAGTCCTCCTTTAACACAGAAGATGCTGTGTAGCTGACATGGGGAGAGACTCTTATAATGACTCTTTTCTTGTCTTTTAGTCATCCCCATTCTCACATCCGATCCAAGGTGAGTCAGCATCCAGAGGTACGTCATTCTCTTCTACTGATCCTAGTGAGAGACCCCTCTAAGCTCGAACTCATTCGGCTTCTTGACTTTGTCCGGTGACCTCTAAGTGTGTTCACGAACTTCTTCAAAGGAAGGGAATTTCGATTCTGATGTTTTCCCATGGCGTGTCGATCCGAACGGTCCTTGGCATTAGTCTTGTGGGGGAATCCGCTCGTTGCGCAATCAACTCTGGAAGCCCTGTGGGATCTTGTTCATGATCTTCACCTTCCTGAAACTCTTCATCTTCTACCAGCACAAGGTCCACCGAAGCTTGCTGTAAGAAGTGGCGAACGTCCTTGAGCCGTTGTCTCTGATGCTATCGGGCATGGAATGGGTCATCCACTGTCCCTCAAAGATATGCTTATCGAGGAACTCGAATGGACTGGCACCATGTCCTGATGATCCCGGTTGGTCTGGAGCGGCTGAAGGAGTAGCTTGGGTGCGCCAGGGCCACAAGCATGGCTGCACTTGCTTCTTCTTCCAGAAGCAAGGGGCTTGTGAGGGTTATTGGTGTGGGCGGAGGCGTCCTTCGAGTGAAAGATGGTGGGTCGATGTGGGTTAGAGTGGTGGTGCGGTGCGTGGTGTGGTTGTTTGGGTAGATTGGCTGGTGGTTTGGGTTTGTCCTGCTCCAGCGCGTCCGCGTTGCCCCTGTGCCTTGTCTTTGACCTTCGGCCTTGGACACTCGATGAGGTCCTAGGCCTTTTCTCCCCCTCATGATGATTCTGATCGTTGGGATCGTCATGTCGTCGTCGTGTACGGGAGCCTTAACCTTGGCAGGATAGAGTATGTGGCTCAGGGTGGTCCAGGAGATGCCGGTATAGAAACTCTTCCTGAGGCGTTCGGGTGGGAAGGCCTATAAGGTGGGCGAGGGAATGTCGTGTAGTTGGGTGATGGGTATGCTATATGGATTGATGAGGATTGAGGAGTCTGCGAGTGGCTCGGTGGGACTAGGTTGTTGGATTGGGTTTGCTTGTGCTGAAGGGCCCTCGGAGACGGGTGCTTCCCCAGTATCACACCGGGACGTCTCGATGGTGGCCAGCACTCTCACCATCACTTTGTCTTCTAAAGAGTGGATGGCCGCAGAGAGAGCTGTCTGGAACTGGGCTTCAGTCACAAACTGGACGGACGCCTACATCGTTGATGGACCAGGTCGACAGATGTCGGCTGTTGGCAACCATTGAGCAGACACCGGCTCCTCAGGCTGGCTCGTAGTCATTTGAGGTTGTGACTGTTCGAGACTTTCACCCAATCCTTGAGGTGAATCACTGGGATTCTCCTCTATGGGTGTTGCGGCAGGTTTTGTTGAACCTGCGAACCAGACACGGGTAGATCGTGCTGCGGCTCAAGATTGAGCGATGAAGGGTCCTCAGCACTTTGAGTGATAGCTGGCGTCGTGTCTGGTGTGGTGGTGACGGTTGTGAAGAGGGACTCTAGTTGTATGCTTAATCTTCTTGGAGTCCGTCTTCTGAGTTGTATCTCCTCATCTGACTCGGTGTCTGATGAGGTAGCCGTGTGAGGGGAAGGTTCACGTGCGTCATCCTCACGGGCTTGTACCGTCACTTGCGGAGGTGAGCTGTGCCCCATTTCTGTCTCGGGCTGTGCTTCCTGTAGCAGGATCTCTTCAACGGATCATTGGAATACGCCGATATTAATAGGCACTTCAGCTCCTAGAGATTGCTGAGGAGCCTTTAGTTCCAACTCTTCTGCCACAACGTCAATCAATGTGGCATCTTCATCAGGCATTTGTATTTCCTGCGTTGGAGACTCCTGTTCTAGCTCCTGGGCCACTTGGTCTATCAGCTCGACCTCAGGGCTGGGTTGTGTTCCGATTGGGTAGGGCTCACATGGAAATCTGTCGCGGGCCCTCAAATCATCTGTTCTGTTAAATGATGTTCCGGCAGTATCGTTGGTATTCGTCTCCCGAGGGGTCGGCAAAACGAAGCAGCTCAAACGGAATCGGCATCGATGGATGATCTAAGTCCGTGAGTTTTGGGTGGTGGAAAAATTTTAGGCATGGCGGTTGGTAGTTTCTTCCAGGAGGCAAGCGAGGAATCTTCTCGTGTATCTCCATGAGTTGTCGGATGATAACAGAGAACCACCTCGCATACGGCACGTTCTTCGACCTATTGTTCTCTTTTTGTCTGATCTGCTCTACCAGATAGTTCCAGATCAGTTGCGCAAAATTGTAATTCTGCGAGAACATAATTCCATGAAATATTTGGAGAATGTTGTCGTTGCCTTTGTCGAAGCCCGCATGCTTCGGGGATAGGCACTTCTTAATAATTCCGAAGAGTGTCTTGCATGTACGAGGAATCCCGTTGCTCTGCATCTGCGCGAGTTTGATGAGAGGCGGACGTTATCCCATTTGGAGAAAATCTGGAACCAACTCAGCATCTGTTGGCAAGGGGTCATAGTTGTGGCTGAAGGGAAGGTCGAGGACGAGCCCAAAGTCATTCTTGTTCATATTAATATGTCTCGTCCCTATCACGGATGTAAAGGTGTACGCTCCTTCAACGACATGAATCTTGATCATCCCCAAAAACTGCTGGAGATAGACCATTGGCACCGAAGCCGTCACCGTTAGTGCATGCCACTGGGAATGGCCTTGTAAAATGGACACAATAATCTCGTCCGGACACCTGAAGGTGGTCAGGTCGAGCTGAAAATTGGTGTCCTGAACTTTGAGATATAAGTACTAGTCGTAAATGTGGTTATACACAGGATAGTGGTCCATCTGAAAATCGGTTAGACAAACAAATCATTAGTTCAAGTATTTAATTTGAGTCGAGATTTAATTTTATCAAACCATAAGAATTCATCATATCGTGGCACGTATGATGATTGTATGATTCGACACATAGGTATACAAAAGTGAACCAGTTAATTGATGTTTATTAATGAAATTTATTCTAAGTGTCGAAATGTAAAATCGAGCGTTGTTCACTCCTCTCTTTTTATCGCTCGAGAATTGAAATCCTCAATTTAAATTGCCTAAGTGTGAAATTTGAAAGCAATTCTCTGTTTTAATTTGCGATTGAAAAAAATTTATTCGCTAAGGTATGCTACAGTGAAAACGACATAGAAAAATTTTCTTAAGTGTTGAACGTTATACGCGTGATACTGTAGCCGAGAGATTTATCGTCGAAAAATTAATTTTATCGCCGCTAAAATTTTCGACCGAGAAAGAAAATTGAAATCGAAATTGCTGTTTTCGATTGTAAGTTTTGCGCTCGAAACTTAACTACATCTATTTGAACTATTCCGTACAGTAATCTTTTCGCTCGCATAAAATCAAGATTCGATTTCTCGATTGTAAGTATACTTCGACTTGTGTTATTTATTTTATAGATTTTAAGTCAGGAATTTAGCGATCGAAAAACTGTTACAATGCAAACAGTAATTCAATCAAATTGAAATTCAATTGACACTGTTTGCGAGCGAGAAAGTTCTTCGACGTCTTTAAACGTTTAAAAACCCAGTTCAGTCTAACTCTCAATCGATCATTAAGAACGCAGATAATCGAAGAAATATACCCCTAGAATGATTAAAAACACCAAAACTATTTTAAATGTAGATTATAGCCCATTACACATAATATGATCGTAAACATTGCAAAATAGCACTTGAGTTTTCATATTGTGAACAGACGAGAAACTAGCACATAATCAAGCGAAAGATCACTAAATATAGATGCAAATGAAGTTTAACCACACGCTATTCCCTAAAGGTTGTCGTATCTACCTTGTAAAGACGAAAAGCAGAGGAAAATGTAAGATTTAAAAGATTTTGAAGTTCGTCTTTGTGAAGATAGTTGCGAGAGAAAAAATTTGACAGTTGAATTTTGCGATTAAGGGTCTAAGCGTGTATTTAGGGATGACTGCAAAAGTA
>JAPQWV010003152.1:0-44996 GCA_027422505.1 Craterostigma plantagineum
TTGCGATTTATTTTTCCACAAAAAAAGAAACATAGAGCAACAGAGAAGCAACTAGAGAAAAACGGAGAGAATTATTAAGTGCAATCAGATATTGGAGAGAAAGATTTCTTCTTGTAATTCCAATTTGCGTAATCAATAAAGGTTCTCTTTGGGGTCATGGATGTAGGCGTAGCGTTAGAGCCGAACCACGTTATATCGATTGTTCCAAGTTTACGCTTGTTTGCTTCGATCTTCAAATCACATACATACGCAAATACGTTGTCTTAGAACTCTAGCGTGGTCGCAATCCCAACAAGTGGTCGGTGAGCGTGGATCGACACGCGATCGAGGAGATGGCTGCTGTAGATTCGATATGGAGAAAGTCAATGGAGACAACGATTTTGGGCTCTGGAAATAAAAATGAAGGCGTTGCTCGTCCAACAAGGGCTTGAAGAGGCTCTCAAAGAGGAGAAGAACATGCTACCCGCAGAGATGGCGTCAGAAATTAAGAAGGTTATGAGGGTAAAGGAACATAGCGCAATCGTTCTAAGCCTCGGCGATAAAGTGCTTAGGACGGTTTCGAAGGAGTCGACACTCGATGGCCTGCGGAAAAAGCTAGACGAGCTGTATAAGGTAAAGACCCTGGCGAAGAGACTCTATCTCAAGCAGGCCTTATATTCATTTCGGATGCAAGACGGCAAAAGCATCGAAGATCAAGTGGACGTATTCAAAAAGATGATAGTTGAATGCCGAGGTGGAGATCGCGGAGGAAGACAAGGCGCTGCTTTTGCTATGCTCGCTTCCGAAAGGGTTCAGCACGCTCAAGGAGACACTTCTCTACGGGAGGGACGTGCTCAAACTTGTAGACGTGCAAACGGCGTTAAGCTCAAGGCAACTAAACTTCCAAAGGGAAGCTGAAAATGGGCATGATCCGGGCGAGCTCTTAAACTTGGAATGGTGATAAGAAGAAGGTGAAGCCCAAGCTTAGGAATCCTATCAAGTGCTACGAGTGCCACGAGGAAGGACACATAAAAAGAGAATGCCCTAAACGTACACCAAAATCTGCGAGTCAAGACCGGGTTAACAACATGAGTGCGGAGGAGGAATATTTCTAATCGGCTGAGATTCTTACGGTGGCTAAGAAGGATGCAGGTAATGGTGAATTCTCGATTCTGGTTGCACATTCCATATTACGTATAATAGGTCTTGGATCAAGAACTTCAAAGAAGTAAAGGGTGAAACGGTTCACTTGGGCAACGACAAGGCGTGTCATGTGCTTGGCATAGGATCAGTTACCTTGAGGTTGCATTCGGGTGAGGAGAAGGTGATCGAGAAAGTTCGGTACGTCCCTGAGATGAGACGGAACTTAATCTCTGTAGGAACTTTAGACGATCTTGGATATTCAACCAAAACAAGCGCTGGAAAGATGAAGATTCTCAAGGGTTTTAAGGCGGTACTTAAGGGATTCAAGCTGAACGTTATCTACGTATTGAATGGCTCGGGAATCTCAGAAATGGAGAGTGGCACGAAGAGGAATCAAGGGAGGTCAGAAACGCTCTTTCTCGAGGTGAAGAAGACGAGCAAAACAACTGAAATTTCAGAAGTTCAAGAGGTGAGTGTTGACGACGAATTTTCTTATATTAATGACGGCCTTGAGGTTAATTCGTGTAGTGAGTTTTTCGAACCTACCAAGAAGTCGAAGAGTTGCAGGTTATTCAGCTGTAAATGGTTTGAGAAGATAAACCATGAAGCTAGGAACAAGAAAGGCGCAAAAGAAGCGAAAGAACCAAAGATGGAAGACGGTTTAGAAGAAGTGAGCTCAAGACCAACTTCAAGCAAAAGATTTCTGGGATGCGTGAGGTTGGCTCGGTGCTCACGCACCCTCTGAAAAAGAGGGTGGAGAAGAGGTTCGAGTGAAAGTTTAGAGACTCAAGATGAAGTCGTTCAGCAATTGAGTCGAGAAAATTTGCAACCTCGAAGGTGATCGGAAGGAGGGATTTGAAGCTAGTTTTGTTTTGTTGCTTGAAAGGAATCTGCAAATACGTGATCAATGACTGTTTTCGACGAGTTCAAGGATGATTTCAAGGTGGAGATTTGTGGAAAAATAAAATCATCAAATGAAGCTCGACGTTGCTTATTGTTGAAGTGATGAACAACTTTATTCAATTTATTGAAGTGTTGTTTCATTGACGACTTTTTTGGTTAACTGCAGAAAGCATACATCAATTTTCTTACAGGAAGGTGACATGAGTGTTGACAGTTTTCTAAGGAGCATAGTGCGAGCAGTTAACCGAAGCTCTTGTAGCATAAAGGAGTCATTTGCTATGTAAAAAAAACATAGAGTAACAGAGAAGCAACTAGAGCAAAAAAAAAGAGAATAACATAGAGTAACAGAGAAGCAACTAGAGAAAAACAGAGAATTATTGAGTGCAATCAGATGTTGGAGAGAAAGATTTCTTCTTGTAATTCCAATTTGCGTAATCAATAAAGGTTCTCTTTGGAGTCGTGGATGTAGGCTTAGGATTAGAGCCGAACCACGTTATATCGATTGTTCCAATTTTACGCTTGTTTGCTTCGATCTTCAAATCACATACATACGCAAATACGTTGTCTTAGAATTCTAGCGTGGTCGCAATCCCAATTATTATCGATTGGAGATGCTCTAAGTAAACATACTTCATAACAAAATCCACGCCAATCAGAACAAACAAACGAAACAGTAACAAGAAAACGAAGGCTAATAAGCATAAAAGGAGTTTCGCGCATAAAAAAAAACATATAGTATCGTTTCATTTCAGTATAACCACATGAGAAAGAAATAGTTTTAATCGATGCAACAGAGAATGCATTGGAATCACAAGTTGAAAAGCAGACAAATCAACTGTAGATGTAAAGAACGTTCTGACTGTATTTTTTTCTTACAGAGCTGCCATCAACTTCTTGGATTTATCCTCCAGCTCCTTTTCGACTGCGAGAATCTTGTTCTTAACCCGTTGCAGCTGTCGAAAATCATTCATAAATGTTTCGAACGTTTGCTCCATGTTTTTCGCTTGGCTATCTTCTCTAGGCTCAATCTCACGTATGCAACGTTTGCTCGAGCTTTTCTCATGTCCTTCTCTTCCGACGTTCGAGTCCTTGTCAACACGTTTGGCGCTGACAAGGCGAAAGACATCAACGAAATCATGGTCTACATATCGCCTAGATTTACGTTTCAGATAGTTCGAATTATCAACGGTCATGTCAGAAAATGCTATCTTCGCTTCACGTGATGCATCAGAATTTTCGAAGCGATCCATCTGCGAGAACAATATAACATAATTAAGATCAGTTCGACCAAATTTTCGGGCCTGAAGTTCTGAAAACCATCCAAGTTGCGTCACAACAATGAGAGAAATTCACAAAAATTTAGCTCAACCTATTGTCGATCCTACTGTTCAAATGGCATAACATAAAGTCATAAGTGTATGTATATAAACTTCATCATTCAGATCTTCGTTCTATCCGTTTTTCTGTAACATGAAATCTATAAATTCCTTCCACAATAGAAGAAAGCCACCAGAGAGACCTATGAATTTCGTAAGCGCATGGAAAAATTCGTTTCTTGAAATGATCGATTTTTATACCATGTATACATCGATTCCGAACAATAAACAAAGGACATCTGGAGAAAAAAAAAGGTGGCAAGAATCATGGACGAATAAAATCATTATTTGAAACCATAAATCCTCCATTTAATCTCAATGAAACAAATAAGATCAATCTCATACGTTCTTTCTGCTATGAGACGTCATTAAAGATTAAGATTACTCATGAGAATCATCAGATCTGACCAACGAGAGTTACCTTGAAGAGAAAGAAGCCAAAACACCACAGAAGCGCACACAGCCTTTTTCAGAACCTTTGAGGTATGTTTAAGAACAAACACGTTAGGGTTTCTTTGCCAACGAGACCTATGATTGTGCAGACAACGGAGCCTTTATACTATGGACCTAGAAAATACCAAGGCCGTAATTGGGCCGCATTTTTTTTATCATCAAAATTTAAGATAATTGCTAATAGTCAAAAGAGGAGAAATACAGTTAAATTTTACGCGGAAGGGTTAGTAGTCACGTGCCATATGACTCGTTTAGGTGGCGTCTATCCTGAATGAATCTCATATCATTACGCACACTCACAATTTATTACGTGCACGGTATAGCGAAAAACTTATCTATTTCGTTCACAAATCCTACACATATCTAAATCTAGTTTGTAAGGTTCTTAATACACGATATGCTACAATTGATCTTCTGCGCGCGTCGAGTTCAAGCGCCACATGGAGAAGATTTCCGTTTTCTTCGAACAAGTTTTAAATGGAAACAAAATTTCGATCCTCACTCTATTCAATTTACACGACGACAGAGAGACATGTAGTAACTACGGACCAAACAGTTGTAGCTGTAACCTCTTCCGCGCTAAGATACACGAATCCTTTCTACAATTTCAAGGATGAAAACAGACTCAGCAAATAAACGAAGCATCACCATTCTAAATGCTGAGATATTACCTGACAACTAAATTTAAATCTATTCAAGTGTAGCTATACAAACATGAAAAAGCACAAATTGTAAGATGTAGCTCAAGCAGACAAGTATCCCATCATGATCCAAAGTCAACCTACGTTTGCTACCAATGAAACTTTAATGTGCGATAAAGATGATAGACTTACTGTTTCTAACCGAAAGCAAGCGCAATCAGCTTTTAATAAATTCAGATTCTTGTCCAAAGCCTCATTGCTCGCCCTATTTCAATATACTGCAAAATCTCGTAAGAAAGATATGTTTTTTTTTAACAGTTGCAAGACAAGGAATTACTACATCACAACATTTATAGCAAACTACGTCCCTTCACGGTTGTTATATACGAAGCAGTTCAAAATTTTATTGTAGAGCTTACGAGAATTTGAAGAAACAATGCACATCGTTGAAGAACATAATCGCAGTACAAAGTATGGAGATACTGCTTCAATGCAACTTATATCGACGAAATTTCAAATAGTTACCAATTTTCAGCGCATAACAAGCGAAGATTGCTTGATCCACTGAGGTGGGAAAGCTAAGCTCTTCGATAGATTACATTGTGTCAACTCAGTACTTCGGTTCTCGGTATTAGAATTGTGCATTTGATATGTTTCCAAAATTTCGATTTCAGTACCTCAACGTTTTTCAAGGTTACAGTCCCAATACTTTGTTATCTATCAATTTGGCCCCTAATCATTTCCAAGAATTGTTCCATAATTCTACTATTCCATTATTCTGTGTAGTTAGCAAGGGTGTTCAAATTTCGATAAAACCGAAAAAACCGGCCGAACCGAAACCAAAAACTATTAAAAAATCAAACCGAACCAAATTAAAATGGTTCGGATATCGGATTAAGCATACTTAAACTCGAAAAACCGAACCGTAATTATCACACTACATTAAAAATAGAAAATATTAAAAATCATTTGTTTTCTCCCACAACGTATACAACACATTAAATGTAATTTTATTAATTTACATTTTTGCATTTTTAGGTGAATGTTTTCCTCACCAATCAAATATTATTTTTCTCCCAAATAATTTGTAGTATCTTCCGATGAATGCTTTTATATTTTGGTTAGATTTTGTTCCAATTTCATGTTGTTATTTTTTGGACCTTTGAATTGTTTTTGCTACATGTCACGTTACATAGATCTTCTTTGTTTCTTAATAACCATAGATTGTTTGATGTACTTTCAGCTAATAATATTTTTTTGTTGATATTAAATTTCTAACCGAAAAATCGAACCGATCCGAATTACAATCGGATATCGGATTAAGCATACGTAAAACCGAAAACCGAAAAACCGACCCGAAATTGTAAAACCGAACCGAACCTACCGATGAACACCCCTAGCAGTTAGGACAATTCTCTTATCTCTCGTGTAAATTCGGATACAATACTTGAAAATACAAATACAAATCCACAATTTGATTCTGAACAAAATCATACAAGAAATTCAATAATAA
The DNA here is from genome assembly GCA_027422505.1 of Craterostigma plantagineum. Taxonomy (NCBI): domain Eukaryota; kingdom Viridiplantae; phylum Streptophyta; class Magnoliopsida; order Lamiales; family Linderniaceae; genus Craterostigma; species Craterostigma plantagineum. Next base: position 6,009 of record JAPQWV010003152.1, read on the forward strand.
ATGTAAGCTGATCTGTGAAATCACACCAATTATTCGAACCCCCAATCAAAATTTTGGGGCATCTTTCATCATAAATGAAAATAACACAAAAGGACAAAGAAAAAGATGACATAACAAATAAAGGCAAATCTACACATATATCCTCATACCCGAAACTATCCATCAACTAACTCCCCTCTTTCAATTCATTTATCATCAAACTCCCCATTTCAACCTTTTATTACATAGCTACCCTAATGGACATTTTTAGCCTTATAAAACAACAATATTGCCAAAAAAACCATTGAACACCCAAACCCTTCTCTTTTCACTTTCATTCACAGTGAACGACCGAAATAAGAACAAATAAACGTAGAACGGGGCGGAGAACGATAGGACAAGGCAAGAACAATAGAACGAGTCAGAGAATGAGTCTGGACAGAGAACGAGACGAGACAGAGAGCAAGTTTCGACTGTAAGTTTGCATTTTTTCTATTTTTTGATATTTTTGGCATTTGGGCTTAATGTAGAGCGTAGGGATTCGTTAGGTGCATTTCTTCGAGGATTCCATGTCGGCAATGTTAATTTCTGTGATTAGTGCTTGAATTTGGGGTTTAGGGCTAAAATTAGAGTTTTATTTTTCGTTGTTTCGATTTGGTGTGTTGATATCTTTTATATTAGGGTATCGAGACAGAGAGCGAGCGAACATGCTGCTTTCATTTTCCAACACCTCTGTTGAACGAGAGAGAGCGAGCAAGTTTCGACTGTAATTTCAATTTTTTTTATTTTTTTGGCATTTGGGTTAATGTAGAGCTCAGAACTTCGATAGGTGCATTTCTTCAATGATTTCATGTCGGGCAATGCTATTTCTTTGATTAGTGCTTGAGCGAGTTTGTTCAGTGGCACTGCAAATGTAATTTAATTGTTTGTTGTCTTGATACCGTATATTAATTAAATTGGTACTGTTTGTTCATGTTTTTTGGTACTGCATTACATAATTAGTGGTACTGTAATTCATTATTCACTTATGTAGACGGGGGAGAAGAATCCGGAGGGCGTGGAATGCGACGTACATGTTGCAATGTCAATGGATAAATACATCGTCGGACCTATAGATCGTGGAAGGTATCTTGACGATGTTGAAGTCGAAGCATATCGTTGCTCCATGGCTTCCACAATACTTAGAGATCCTAGTGGGTTTATGTTCCACTTGTTTGAATGATATTATCTATGTTAGTAAGATATTAGACTTCTTGAGACTGATATGTTGTTCTGAGGTTTAGGTTCTGTGAACCTGTTCTTAACCATTTTTTATGTTTCTAAGGTTGAGGACCTGCTTTATGCTCCAATTATTTTGATAACACCTGAAAAAATGCTTGTAATACATATATACATATATTTGTAGTACATATATATAGATGTTCGTGGTAGCATATCATAAACTAGTGTAGTACCATGAGTAGGTTACTTGTAGTATCTTTTTCGTACCACGTTTTTAACTATCGAAATTCCTACCATAATTTGTAGTACCAATATACATAAATTTGTAGTACCAATATATCGATGTTTGTGGTACCATATCATAAGCTAGTGTAGTACCATGAGTAGGTTACTTATAGTATCATTTTCGTACCATGTGTAACTATCGAAACTCCTACCCTGAAAACGCCAGTGGTACCAATATACAGATGTTTGTAGTACCAATATACAAATGTTCGTAGTACCATACCATATGCTAGTGTAGTACCATGCATAGGTTACTTGTAGTATCATTTCGTACCACGTTATTAATTATCGAAAATATGTAGATTATTGTACAAATAAGGCGTGAGAAGTTCCAAAATACGTCCCATAATACAATTAAACACACGGTAACATAAAATATAGACACTAACTTTCAATCGATCAAGAATCTTGACTATGTAGTAAGATGTTCTTACTAGTCTCATAATAAGTAGAAAAGAAAGTTGGGTTTCCAACGTAATAATCCCTAATTCTAAATACTAACCCATCAATATTGATATCAAATCATCAGTAAAGTATTTATAACTATGGTAACATAGTCACGGACCAAAAATAATGCGGACGGCGTCGAAAAATTCCTACCCAAAATTTGTAGTACCAGCATACCAACATATATATGTTCGTGGTACCATATCGTAAGCTGGTGCAGTACTATACATAGGTTACTTGTAGTATCTTTCAGTACCATGCGTAACTATCGAGACTCCTACCCTAAAAATGCTAGTAGTACCAATATACAGATGTTTGTAATACCAATATACAGATGTTCGAAGTACCATAACATATGCTAGTGTAGTACCATGCATAGGCTACTTGTAGTATCATTTTCGTACCACGTTTTAATTATCGGAAACACGTAGATTATTGTACAAATAAGGCATGCGAACTTCCAAAATACGCCCCATAATAAAATTAAACACACGGTAACATAAAATATAGACACTAACTTTCAATCGATAAAAAATCTTGACTATGTAGCAAGATGTTCTTGCTATTCTCATAATAAGTAGAAAAGAAAGTTGGGTTTCCAACGTAATAATCCCCAAGTCTAAGTATTAACCACCAATATTGATACCAAATCATCTGTTAAGTATTTATAATTATGGTAACATAGTCACGGACCATATTCGGACGGCGTCGAAAAATTCCTACCCAAATTTGTCGTACCAACATACATATGTTTGTAGTACCAACAGAGAGATGTTTGTGGTACCATATCTTAAGCTGGTGTAGTGCCAAACGTAGGTTACTTGTTGTATCTTTCCGTACCATGTGTAACTATCGAGACTCCTTGTAACATCCCGTCCAATATCGGATATCACTGTAGCATCGATCCCTATCGGAAACTGTGAGGTTGGGCCCATCATACGCTGACTAATAGTCTGGCCCCACTGTATCACCACTTAACCTTCCAACGTGCTTTGTCCTCACTCACACGCACCCTGGGCAAACTTCCCAGGGGGTCACCCATCCCAAGATTGCCCCAAGTCAAGCACACTTAACTTCAGAGTTTCTATAGATGGACTCCCTAAAAAGGTAGGTCGACCTTAGTGATATGAGTAGTACTATCAATTCTCTTACACGATTCTTAGCCTGACACGCCCATACATTGTCAAACTTAGGATCCCCTCTCATTAGTGTCGGATCGATTCGTTTATATACCCCTTCGCCTAGAAGCCTGTCAGGAGCCGGTCCTTGTCTGTGCACCTCTCTGGCACCGACGATCACTCCCTGCCCTCATCAGTCCCGGGCATCACATGCCCACCAGCTTCCGCTTGGTTCGTCCCCGAACCAGCACGGTACTGCGAGAAGTTGTTATCTGATACCACCTGTAATATTCCATCCCATACCGCGTGTCACTGTAGCATCGGTCCCTATCGGGACTTGTGGGGTTTGGCCCACCATACTCCGACTGATAGTCTGGCCCACAGTGTCACCGCTCAACCTTCCAGCGTGCTTTGTCCTCACTCACACGCACCCTGGGCAAACTTCCCAGGGGGTCACCCATCCCAAGATTGCCCTAAGTCAAGCACGCTTAACTTCATAGTTTCTATAGATGGACTCCCGAAAATGTAGGTCGACCTTGGTGATATGAGTGGAACTATCAATTCTCTTATACGATTCTTAGCCTGACACGCCCATACATTGTCAGTAGGATCCCCTCTCATTCGGGTGTCGGATCAGTTCGTTCATGTAACCTTTCGCCTAGAAGCCTGCCAGGAGTCGCTCATTGTCCGTGCACCTCTCTGGCACCGGCGATCACTCCTCGCTCTTATCGGCCCCGGGCGTCACCTTCCTACCTAAAAATGTTTGTAGTACCAATATACAGATGTTTGTGGTACCGATATACAGGTGTTCTTAGTACCATAACATATGCTAGTGTAGTATAATGTGTAGGTTACTTGTAGTATCATTTTCGTACCACATTTTTTATTATCAAAACACGTAGATTATTGTGCAGATAAGGCATGCGAACTTCCAAAATACGTCACATAATAGAGTTAAACACACGGTAACATAAAATATAGACACTAACTATGAATCAATCCAAAATTTGGACTATGTAGTAAGATGTTCTTACTATTATCATAATACGTAGAAAAGAAAGTTGGATTTTCAATGTAATAATCCATAATTCTAAATAGTAACCCACTAATGTTGATACCAAATCATCAGTAAAGTATTTATAACTATGGTAACATACTCACGGACCAAAAATAATTCGAACGGCGTTTCCTACCCAAATTTGTAGTACCAAGATACATATGCTTGTAGTACCAACATATAGATGTTTGTGGTACTATATCGTAAGCTAGTGTAGTACCATTCATGGTTATTTGTAGTATCTTTCCGTACCATGCCTAACTATTGGGACTCCTACCCTAAAAACGCTTGTAGTACCAACATGCATGTGTTTGTAGTACTAATATACAGATGTTCGTAGTACCTTAACATGTGCTAGTGTAGTACGATGAGTAGGTTACTTGTAGTATCATTTTCGTATCACGTTTTTAATTCTCGAAAACACGTAGATTATTGTGCAAATAAGGCTTGTGAACTTCCAAAATACGTCACATAATAGAATTGAACACACAGTAAGATAAAATATAGACACTAACTTTCAATCGATCAAAATTGACTATGTAGTAAGATGTTCTTACTTGTATCATAATAAGTAGAAAAGGAAGTTGGATTTTCAACGTAATAATCCCTAATTCTAAATATTAACCCAAAAATATTGATATCAAATCATCAATAAAACATTTATAACTATGACAACAGTCACGGACAAAAAATAACTCGGACGGCGTCGAAACATTTCTACCCAAATTTGTAGTATCAATATACATATGTTTGTAGTACCAATAGATAGATGTTCGTGGTACCATATCGTTAACTAGTGTAGTACCATAAATAGGTTACTTGTAGTATCTTTCCAAACCATTAACTATCGAAACTCCTACCCTAACTTGTAGCACCAATACACATATATTTGTGTTACTAATATGTAGATGTTTGTGGTAACGTCTTATAAGCTAGTGTAGTACCATGAGTAGGTTACTTGCAGTATTAATATCATTCATTCACCAACATATTAATATCAAACATAGTATTAATATCATTCATCTACCAACAATCTTAATATCAAACATATCAACAGTATCATTCATCCACCAACATCATAATCCAAATCAGATCGACAAAAAAATCTGCCATAACATATCGACAACATATCGACAGAAAGGATGTGTCATAGCCTATCGGCAACATTACCACCGCCATTGGTCAAACGTGTCAGTCATTAAGCCATAAAAATCAAGAATAACAGCTTCTTTGCCTCTGTAGCCTCTTGGTACCTCACCTCTCTGCTCCACAACAAAGTTTTGTACAATGGAACCTGTTAAAATTAGAACGACAAATAATTACCATATGGTACTGCTAGAAAGCTTCAAAATGTACCTCATATAAGAAATATGAGTACTGTAAATCAACATATTTTGGTACTGCATATAAAAAATTGCTTTAACCAACAAATTAGCCAAATTTTAACCAAATATTGACCTCCCTCAACACCAATAATATGCTAATGTTGATGTTTTGCTGACGCACAAACACACACTATTTGTTACATCCTTTTCAACTCTGCAATTTATTATCACCAAATATTCCTGAAATCTTCCTATTATTTGTTTGAATGCGTGCGCCTACTTTTGAGCTAGAACCTGATTCAGATCCTGTTGAAGATGACAGCACCGAGCAGGAATATTCTATAGCCAGAGATAGGGAGAGACGAGAGATTCGACTACCACAGCGGTACGTAAATTTAGCTTCGTATGCTTTATTTGTGGCGCAAGAAACAGGAGGAGGCGGCGAACCTTCTATCTATTCGGAGGCAATAACCGATGATAATTCTGATAAGTGGTTGGTAGCGATGAATGAAGAAATGGAGTCTCTGCACAAGAATGGTACATGGATTCTTGTGGCGCCGCAGAAGAAAAAGAAAATAGTCGGATGTAAGTGGGTCTTCAAGAAAAAAAAAGGTTTATCTGGTTCGGATGATGCAAGGTATAAGGCACGATTAGTCGCGAAAGGCTATAGTCAGGTACAAGGTGTTGATTTTAATGATGTATTCTCATCTATTGTTAGACATAGCTCCATTCGTGTATTGCTTGCATTCGTTGCTATGTATGACTTGGAGTTAGAACAGCATGACGTCAAGACGGTGTTCTTACATGGCGATTTAGATGAAAAGATTTATATGAAACAACCTGAAGGCTTCATAGTTGAAGGAAGGAAGACCAAGTTTGTTTACTGAAGAAATCCTTATACGGATTAAAGCAGTCTCCAAGACAGTGGTATAAACGTTTTGATTCTTTCATGTTGGGTCGTGGTTTCTCCAGGAGCAAGTATGATAGTTGTGATTACTTCCGGAAGTTAAATGACAGTTCGTTCATTTATCTATTGTTATATGTTGATGACATGCTCATTGCAGCTAAGAATCTTGCAGAAATTCACCAATTGAATGCCTTATTGAACGGTGAATTTGAAATTAAGGATTTAGGAGCAGTGAAGAAGATTCTTGGTATGGAGATTAGACGTGATAGAGGAGCTGGTAAGTTATACCTGACCCAGGAAAGTTACCACAGGAAGGTTTTGGAGAGATTTGGCATGAATGGTGTCAAACCAGTCAGCACTCCTCTTGCTAGCCATTTTAGGCTAAGCGCTGCTCAGTCACCATCATCAGATGAGGAAGAAGCGTACATGGCACGAGTTCCCTACTCGAGTGCAGTCGGCAGTATTATGTATGCAATTGTATGTACACGTCCTGATATTTCACATGCTATTAGTGTTGTTAGCAGGTATATGGCTAATCCCGAGAAAGAACACTGGCACACAGTGAAGTGGATTGCTCTTCCAGTTTCCAAGTTCAAGCATTGCTTGGACTTGATTGGTGTAAAATTGGTGAACTAGCCCGTCGGGGCTATGGACGGAGGGAGACAGAGATAGTGACTATTAGGTGTTACTAATTAAGGTGGAGTAATTTTTCGGCGTTACGGTCAAGGTGGAGATTTGTTGAGGTGACTTAACATGTCGACAAGAGGAATAGTAGTCCACATGGGGTTTTTTGAAAAGTCCAAGTGCCGTGAATGAAAAGAAGAATAGACAGCCTTATTTGTTTGAATGCGTGCGCCTACTTTTGAATTGGACTTCGTGAGTTTACATGAGGAGCGGTGGAGTTAACTCAGCCTATGAATAGGTTCATTTGCAGAAGGAAATAACACTACCACAACAGCTCAGATCTTCTCTTCTCCGATTATTTCTTTGTAGCTTACTCCTACTTTTGTATCACGTCAGTGTACGTGTTTGTAATATCTCCACATAATAAAGAAGTTCTACCCTCCGGCCCGTGGACGTAGGTCATTCTGACCGAACCACGTAAATCTCGTGTCACTGTCCAAATTTATTTTTCGTCTCGTTTATTTATTATCGTCATTTTTCGGGCAAAATTATTATCGGGGATTTCCGCATATTCTAACAGGTTTGTTGCGAAAGAGCGAAGAATTTAAATAACAATGAAAAACTGGCAATTGGTCCCAAACCCTAATCATAAATAGACGGTGGAGGATTTCATTATTCTTCTCTCCAACCGAAGCATTTAATAGAACCATCAAATAATGTGTCTACCTTTAAATATTTTCATGTATATAATGTTTTGTGATATCTAATAAAATCATATAATTTCGAACATGAGAATAAGATTTAACAAAGATTATAGCTTTTTATGCATCTCTTTCTCAATTTCTTCGAAAAAATCTCACACCACCATTGATATTTCTTAGTGAATCGTTTCAATTTATGATATTCCTACGTTATGGAGTTTCAAAATAATGATGAGATTTATAATATTAGGAATGTGTAAGGAGGTATTTAAGATCATTATTTGTACTAAAAAAAGGAACAATAAGAAGCAATTGTGTTCTGACATACTTCACGGCTCCTCTGATTTTCATCAATGGTCTGTGGATTCAATTTTCTAGTCGAAGATACCAAAACAAAAGACGGCTCTTGTAATAATATCAAATTCAAATGTAACATATTTCTCACCAATATATGACTTTCGGGAGAAAACCATTTTTGGTTCCCGATGTTTAAACTATGAGCGCTTTTAGTCCTTGATGTTTTCACTTGCCACATTTAGTTCTCATGTTTCTTAATTTGAACCAAATTAGTCCATCTGTTAAATCCACGTTAATTTAGACGGAATAGGTCAGCATTAGCGACGGAAACTCCGTCGCAAAATTTGCGATGGAAATTCCGTCGCTAAAGGAAAAAAAACGATAAATTGAACAGAAAAAATGACGAAAAATTCCCAAAAAAGGAAAAAAAATTCAAAGAATAAAGTAAAAAATTCAAAAAAAGAGAATATTTCTAATAAATTAAATAATAACAAAAACAAAATAATAAACTATAATTTAAAATGATAAATATAAACTTAAGATTTTAAAAAAGTAAAAAATAAAAATATATTTACTGATTAAAAATTAAATAAAAAGGAAAAACAAAATTAAGGATAAAAAATGCATCTAAAAGTTTTACGAAATCCGTCCCTGCCAAGTTAATGAGGACATTCGTCACAATTCTCGAATTTTTTTAACAAATATACTGGGATTTTTGCATCGCCGTTAACTGGACAGAGACGAGATCGGGAATTATCGTCAACTTTCAGTGACATATTTATCCTCACTTATTTTTATTTTTCAATAAATAAATATTTTGTATTCTTTATTATTTATAATTTATTATTTTTTTAGTTTTTATCTCTCTCTTTTTTTGTTTATTTTATACTTAAGTTATTTTAAGTTGTATTTTTCTCCATTTTAATTTATTATTTTAATACATTTTTACTATAAATAATAAAAATAATAAATAATAAATAATAAAAAAATACAAATATATTATTATATCATTTTTATTATTATTTATCTTTTTATTATTTATTATTATTTTTTTATATATTAGTAATATTATCTTTTTTAGAATTTTTTACTCTATTTTTTGAATTTTTTCCTTTTGTTGGAATTTTTTCTCATTTTTTATGTTTATTTTTTTTTTTTAAATTTTCCCTTTAGCGACGGAATTTCCGTCGCAAATGCCGTCACTAATTTTGCGACGGATTTCCGTCGCTAATGCTGACATATTCCATCTAAATTAACGTGGATTTAACAGATGGACCAATTTGGTTCAAATTAAGAAACATGAGGGATAAATGTGACAAAATGAAAACATCGGGGACCAAGAGGGCCCATAGGGTAAACATCGGGGATAAAAAAATGGTTTTCTCCCTATGACTTTCTAATAAGGAGATAACATGCTATATGATCTTGCACTACAGAAACATAGACCAACATAAAAAGTGCATGCTTAGATTATTATGATATGAAACAGGGAACTTTGTTAACAGAGTGCAATAATCCATTCAAACACTGAAAGCACAACATAACCTCAAATCAACTGAAAAAGAAAAGAAAAATAGTTTCATTTTTATTTTGGATAATACTAATCATACCGATAGTCTTTTAATTCAAGGGAAACGGAAACTCGAAATGCATTTCTTTACGAGGATTCTCGCTCATATCGCAAGGCATTCGCGGTCGTCCCATGGTTTGAACGAGCCTTCTCTAGTCACATGCTGATGAGAAGAAAAAAATGCATAAACTGATTTTTGCAGATTAAAGCTTCAACGGATCGAGGAAATTAATGCATTTAGGTATATCTATGGTTATACATAAGATGGAAAGAGATGATCACCTCAAGCCAGAGGAAAAATCCACGAAAAACGTTCATGCGTTTCTCTCTTTTGTAGCGAAATATCTTCAGTTTTCTTCCAACATCTACACAGAAGCGTTTTAGTAGGTAGCATAGCACTCTGTTTTTGAGCTAAGATTATATACATATAACATAACATATATATTTGGACAACATCAACAAAAGCTTGATCAGTGAACAAATGATTCTTGACCAACCAGGAACAGAATGACGATATGATCCTTCTTCAAACAGCTTTGAGAGGTTTCCATACTCCTCCTTGTCAAATGGTTTTCTTAGAACTTCCATTAATTCTCGTCGAAATTCCCTTTGAGCAACTACCAAAGGATTGTTCTCTGTGAGCTGTACAATAAGCGATGGATCACAGCGTTTTTCTTAGGAGGAAAACAATGAGTTGAAAGTGAAGCCTAATATAGAGAAAACGACAGCGTAAGGGAAAAAAAGGACTAGGAAACAACTCACATCTGCAAGATTTGACTTTCGAGGCACAAATGAGGATGGATTTCCTTGCTTCACAAATGCATCATAGTCAAGAACTTCAACATCTTCGTCGGGAATGTATTGGCTTGGTTCAATTTTGACGCTTTGATTAAACTCCTCACCTTGGACTAAGCATTCCTCGTCAACGTTGCAGCTTACATTCAAATCCTCCTGAACACTGTTTTCACTTGGAACTTCGTACCCTTTGAGAATCACCATCAGCTGTTTGGCCTTTTCATTCATCGAGTTTTCCATTTCCAAGACCATATTCTTAATGCGTTTGAACTCGTTAAAATTTCTGAAAAATCTCTCCGACTCATTTTCCTTCCCATCCCCTTCGACTTCGCTCAATGATATCAGAACATCCTCGAGTTCATTTTCAAGCTGATCTATGTTATTTTCCCCACTGAGTTCCCTAAGCCTTCTCTTGCAACCGTGTGTTTTCTCCTCTTTTATTACATAAGCATTGTGTGACTTCATCTGATTTCCTTCACCAACATTTTCGAGCATATAACCTCGTTCACCAAGAGTAACGAACATCTTGGTTTCTTTTCCCCTAAGATCAACCTCAGATGAGTTCTCATCTTCAAAGAAAAGACGAAGCAGATGAAAGTATTCGTGCTCTACACTTCCAAGAATCTCCCAATGATTAATAGGCAAGTTAGATTGCGACATTCTTGCATCATATGAGGCATCTGCAGTTTTCATCTGATGCTCCATTGTTCTGTAACTCAAGTTTTACGTGACAGGCCTGCAAAAAAACAACAACGTAAGTGTACCGAGAGTTTCATGGGTGAGAAAAAATGAGCGAATTCTAAGTCTTGAACTGTAAGAGACGATCCAAGTCGAATCCCGTCAATAGAAGTGCACAATAATGTACTTCGATTAGTTGGCCAATCTCCTAGGGTTCGTTAGACAGAAACGAAGAGTCAAAGGCGTTAATAAAACGTTGTCGTTATTGAGATCATCAATCAATCACTACCATAATATGCAGCAGATTTATTCCTCTCATAAACCAAAACAATGAATAAACGAATTCATGAGTGTGCAAAAAACTAGTCTTCTCCTTAAATGATTAATTTCTATAGCACAATAGATATTAATTGACAAATACTTCTAAGATTTCACAGAAACATAAGTATAACAGAAAGATGCAGAAAAAACCAAACATATGGATGAATCGAAACAGCATACTCCATCAATCCACAGTTTCATAACGAGACAATCAAACGCCCATCCTTCATGTTACAAAAACATCACCGAAAATCAAGATAATAGAATGATTATGGATCCAGAATAATCAGTGGTACCAGAGAAGCCAAAGATCACAGAAACATATGTCAATTTTCCGCACCCTTTCGTAGGTTTATGAGCGCCTCCAAAACGTATGATTGAGAAAAGCCAGAGATTTTACGTTCGCCAGACACAACCCTAGAAAGAAAATCTCAATGAAGTAATCTCATTACTTTCTTAATATCAAGATGATAAGAATTACTCAATTAGTCAACAAAAAAAAAGATAAAGAAAAGATGCATTCAAAGTCGCGCGGGAAGGGTGCGATTTTCACACACTAAGGGTGCGATTTTCACACACATTGGCGATTAACTGAAAGACACGGTTCCATTGCCTTCCTCATCCTTCTCCGGTGAAGTCCGCCGCGGCCATGGCCAAGAAGAAGAAGAAGAGGACGGCGACCTCAGCGGCAGATCTGTGCACACCCAAATCTACGCATAGTGAAACCCCGCTTGAGACTGTCACGAGGTTGATAGGTCAGCTTATTGGTAGTCCAGCTGGGGAACATGGTGATCGGGCAGAAATTGCAATATTAGCTAAAACCCTAAAGGCGCTGAAAGGGAAGGGTTCCTGCGGGGAAATCAATGAGGAAAATAGGAGGGAGGATAACAAATCAGTATGGGAGAAGTTTGATATCCCTAAACTGAGGAATGCGGGGACTAAGCTGAAATTTGTTGAACCAGTTGAGACACAAAGAAGCTAGGACACAGAGGGTGAGGACATCTCTGAGGAAGTGAGCTACTAATAATATGCTACGTTCTGGGTGCTAATCCGCCGTTCTCTGTCATGAATGGCTTCCTGAACAGAATGTGGAAGAAGTATGGGCTGCAAAAAGTGCTGCAAGTGAGAGCTGGACTGTTCATGGCAAAGTTTGATTCTACTGAAACACTGCAGGAGGAGGTGTGCAGTTTGACAAGAAACCAGTCATTCTAGCCCCTTGGACACCAAATACTCAGTTCAAGAAAGGAGAGGTGGAGAAGGTACCAATATGGATTCAATTCCCACATCTAGAGCTCAAGTACTGGGGAGTCAAGAGTCTGAGTAAAATAGCAAGCCTAGTGGGGAATCCTATAATGGCAGATGGGGTTACAGAGAGGAAGGAAAGAATCCAGTTTGCAAGAGTGCTTGTCGAAGTGGAGCTGAAGAATGAATTGCAAAGACAGTATCATTCATTCATGAACACGGGCAGATTCAGGAGCAGGAGGTTGTGTATGAGTGGTACCCAACCAAATGTGGGAACTGTGGCATGTATGGACATGAGGTTGAGGTGTGTAGGAAAGCAGGGGGAAAAAAGGAATGGAGGCCTAAACAGCCTGCAGAACAAAAGGAAGAGGAAACAGTAAAGGACCAGGTGATGAATTCAAGCTGTTCAGGGGACCCAGCACCTTTGGACCAGGGATTGGAGAGATCCAAGCAGCAGAGCCAGGCTGACAGGGAGGTGCTAGCTGAGTGGCACATTCAGGGGCCAGGAAAAGGGGGACACCTCGAATAGCCCTCACAAGCAAGCTGAAATCAGGCTGTTATGTAGAAACTTACAGACTACTCTAGCTTGTTTAGTGGAGACCAAGGTTAAGAAGGAAAATATGAAGTTAATAATGGAGAGGTGTTTCAAAGGGTGGCACCACTTGAATAACTTGGAGCACCATCCAAATGGGAGAATACTACTGCCATGGCAGCAGGAATGGGATGTGAGGGTAATTAGGAAATCTGTCCAGTTACTGCATGTTAGAATCACCAACCACTATGATGAAATTTTGTTGACTTGTGTGTATGGGCATAATTGTGCTCATAAAAGACTGGAGCTATGGGCTGATCTGAGAGGGTTGCAGCAAGACCAATACCCTTGGATAGTATGGGGGATTTTAATAGTGTGATGAACATGGGGGATAGAATAGGGGGAGCTCCTGTTGGGATTTCTGAATGTGAGGAATTCAGATGTTGCATCAGAGACTGTGAACTTGAGGAAATGCCAAGGAAAGGAAGTAAATTCACGTGGTCTAATAAACAGGAGGGGGAGAATAGAGTATGGAGCAAATTAGATTGGGTGTTTGTCAATTCTACATGGATTGACAAGTATTCTGACAGAGAAGCTTATGCGCTGGAGGAGGGCATCTCTGACCACACTCCAATTATGATTAAGAGAATAGGGTTCCAGTGGCCTAACAGGAGAAGTTTCAAATTCCAAAATATGTGGGCAGATGCCCCACAATTTTTGGAGATGGTGCTTGAAGCATGGAATGCTGAATATGTTGGGAGATATGAATGGAAATTGGTAGCTAAACTGAGGAGATTGAAAGGGCTCCTTAAGGAACTGGACAGAACACAATTCCCTGATATTCTCAATGCTATGGAGAGAAGCAGGCTTGCCTTGAAAAGGGTCCAAAGGCAACTCCATACTGAGCCTCCAAACCGCTTACTGATTCAAGAAGAGAGAAGATGTGCTGCTGATTTTGAAGTCTTATCCAGGGCTGCCACAAAATTCTTGGCCCAGAGAGCAAAAGTACTTGGCTCAAACAGGGTGACAGGAATACTAGGTTCTTTCAAGATCTAGTAAAGCAAAGGATATATAAAAATAGAATTTCCATGTTATCTACAGAGGATGGGGTAGTATTGGAGCATCCAGAGGATATTGCTAAGCATCTTGTGGAATGTTATGAAGGGATACTGGGTGCTCGAATGGGCCACATAAAGGATATTGAGGATGAGGTGATCAAGCAAGGCCATATCCTCTCTGCTGAGGAACAGCTGAGCCTACTCAGACCTTTCACTCGAGATGAGGTCAAGAGTGCAATGTTCTCAATACATAGTGAAAAAGCCCATGGGCCGGACGGATATAATAGTGAATTTTTTAAAAAGGCATGGAAGGTGGTGGGTGAGGATGTTACTCAAGTGGTGATGAATTTCTTCCAAAGCCATCATCTGCTGAAAACTTTTAACAGAACCACCATAACCCTGATACCAAAAGTGGAGCAGCCTTTTTATGCCAAGGACTACAGGCCTATCTCATGTTGCAGCACTATCTATAAGTGCATTTCCAAACTAATTTGCTCTAGGATCCGGATGGTGCTACCTAGGCTTGTGCTAGATAACCAAGGGGCTTTCGTACCGGGAAGATCGATTGCTCATAACATTTTGCTCACTCAGGAACAGCTAATGATGTATAGAAGGGGAGCAGCCTCACCAAGATGTTTGATGAAAATCGACCTCACGAAGGCATATGACATGGTTGACTGGAGGTTCATTAGCAGATTGCTTCAGAAACTCAATTTCCCTGTTAAAGTGTGTCTTGGATTGAGGAGTGCATTACCAAGGTATCCTATCAAATCTCTATAAATGGGACATTGGAAGGGAATGTAAAAGGGGTTAGGGGGCTACGACAAGGGGATCCAATGTCTCCCCTTCTCTTTGTGTTGGTTATGGAGTACTTAACTAGGAAACTCCAATTTACTGCAGCTGGGAGGGAGTTTAGATATCATCCACTCTGTAAGCATTTAAGAATTGTGAGCCTCTGTTTTGCTGATGATCTTATTGTCCTATGCAAGGCCCAAGGGAAATCTGTTGAGCTCATTTGTGACAGCTTAAGACAGTTTCATGCCACCTCTGGACTTGAAGCTAATAATCAGAAATCTCAAATCTATATTGCTGGGGTCTCAGATGATACCAAGAAGGAGTTGGCCCAGATAACAGGTTTCACTCTAGGGCAATTTCCTATGAGATATCTGGGGGTTCCCATCTCTCCTACAAAATGGAGCCGAAGGGATTGTCAAGAGCTGGTGAATAAAATTGTGATGAGGATTAACTGCTGGACAACTAGGAACTTATCTTACGCAGGGAGGTGCTGCCTTATTAACTCTGTTCTGATGTCTCTACATGGGTATTGGGGATCAATATTCATACTTCCCAGAAGTGTGGTTGAACTGGTAGATCAAAAGTGTCGGGAATTCTTGTGGGGTAGGAATAAAAAGGAACAATGAATGCATTGGTAGCGTGGGATTTGGTTTGCCGAAGGAAGAGTTGTGGGGCATTGAACATAAGGAACTGTGGAAGCTGGAATCTAGCCTGCATAGGGAGACTAATGTGGGATGTTGCAGGGAAGAAGGACTGTCTTTGGATCAGATGGCTGGATGGTGTTTATCTAAAAGGAACAGATTTTTGGGCATATGATCCTCCTAATGACTGCAGCTGGACGTGGAGGAAATTAAACAAGATCAAGGAGCTATTTAGAGAAGGCTGTGTGATGGGTCAATGGACTGCTACAGAGCATGGTCGGTTTACCACAACATCAGCCTACAATTGGCTGAGGGCTGGAAATGAGGAACGATTTGCGCTTGCAAATGCAGTATGGAATAGATGGTCTGTGCCAAACATTCAATGCTGCTGTGGTTGGTGGCACATGGGCGAATCTTGACAAGGGATAGACTATATCGATGGGGAATGGCCATACCTGATCTCAAATGTATGCTTTGTGAAAAGGAAGCTGAGGATATAGACCATCTGTTCTTCGTATGTGACTTCAGTGATCTCGTTAGGGAGAGGATTGACATATGGATCAAGTTGCGGCTGCCGAAGGAAATGGTGCGAACGAAGAGACTACTGATACACCTCGGGAAGCGGAAGAATAAGGTTAGCAAGTTACAAATTACGGTGATTACAAAGGTGTTTTATATGATTTGGAAAGAGCGCGATTGGCGTCTCCACGGGGGTGATGCCAGATCTGAGGACACGGTTGTGAGAAGTATTAAAAGGGTTGTTTGGGATCACATTAAGGCCATGAACTTGAGAGCAGAACGAAGACCTGACGTGGATTTTTTACAGCATCTTAGTGATATAGAGCTGTAATTTAGGGCTGATTGTAGTTGGTTGGTGATTCAGATGTGTAACTGGTGTAAACAATTGGTCGGTATTAATGATAAGTTTCTTACCAAAAAAAAGTCGCGCGGGAAATTCTTACACGTGTCCGTAGTTGATTCGTTAAAGTGACGTCAACTTCAGTAACATCGTAATTCATTACACACTTTAATCAAAATTTACAGTTATACCTGATATAGTGATACACTGAAAATACGACACAAGTACCCGGAAATTGGGGTCTTTACACATTAATACTCATTTGGAAAAAAACTTGTAATTTAGTACCCTGTTAGATTTTTTTATATATAGGTACCTAGTAGAATAAATTTTTTTGCAGATAGGTACCCGATCGGCCGCAGGTACGCCATACAACACATTTTGGTACCCTATAATTGTGGTACGTCATACGTTGAGAAAATGGTACCCCGTAGTAGCACATTTAGATACGCAATCTATAACACATAAGGTACGCCGTATAAATACATTTAGGTATTCTATATCAACGTGTTATGGTACGCCATACACATACAGGAAGGTACGGCGTGACTGAAGAAACTGGTAAATATTAAATCGGATACCTATCTGTAAAAATTTCTGACTGAGGACCTATCTATAAAAATTTTATTCAAGCATGTATTTATGTGTA
This sequence comes from Craterostigma plantagineum, assembly GCA_027422505.1. Classification (NCBI taxonomy): domain Eukaryota; kingdom Viridiplantae; phylum Streptophyta; class Magnoliopsida; order Lamiales; family Linderniaceae; genus Craterostigma; species Craterostigma plantagineum. The sequence goes on from JAPQWV010003152.1 coordinate 23,110, forward strand.
GATGTCACGAAATTTTCTAGCATAGCATTTCTTGCACACTATGCATTTGGATAATATATAAAAATTTTACGTGCTAATGAGATGTGTAGTTGTTTTGTAATAAGTAGTGGGTTTTTCAATTATTATTTTTTCACTAATTAATTAAGATAAATCTACACACCAAGTTTAGCATGCGCGGTTTCACTATGTCTATCTTTAGTATTTATTAAGTATACACAAAATAAAAAATTTGTGATTGGTTAATTGTTACACACTAATTCCAATAGAATTGGATGTTTTGTAGAAGACCGTGGCGCTTTATGTCAATAGTATATATTATATGGCCCCCTATTAAAAATTTTTGTTGGAAATAAAGCTAAAAACAACCGACTTACGATAATATATTATTGGTGTAATTACGTGCCAGGCTCCAAAAGATGTTTAAAATAAGTATCAGACCCAAAAACTATTGTTTAAGGGACCTTATTTTTATAAAATTTAGAGATAAGGACCTAGATTTACACATGTATTATAAAGCATATATGAACTGGTATCGGATGATCGTTTTGTGTTATTCAGAACAATGAAGTGGTACTGCAGAACAATGAAGTGGTACTGCAAAAATTGTGTCCTTAAAACTACGAGTATTCTGACAGGGGCCTGAAACATAAGTTAAACTATGAAGGGGCCTGAATTGTAAAAGCCCTATATTATTCATATTCCTAGTCCTTTCTGAGCCAATGACAATTTCGTATATTTACGGCGTAAATAACAAATGTAACATAGTTATTGAGTTGAGACAGGTTGAATACCAATTTCACTAATCTCCATTAGGGTTGTCAACGGGGCGGGTTCAGGGCGGGGATCCAATCCCCGTCCCCGCGGGGATTCCCCGCCCCTTCAGTATTTTAGAAAACAAATTCAGCTTATATTATTTTAATATTATTTATATTATTTAAAATATTAATATTATTTATATTATTTGAGCTATATTATAATCATTTATATTATTTTAGTATTTTCAAAGTATATTTTAACATTGTTTATCTTATAATAATATTAAATGAATTTAATATATATTATATTTATTTCCGGGGACGGGGCGGGGATATCCGCGGGGAAAAATGTTCCCCCGTCCCCGCACGCGGGGGTAGAATAACGGGGATTCCCCATCCTATTCGGGGCGGATCCCCGCCCCATTGACAACCCTAATCTCCATACCATTTACAAGAGAGCAAAAATAAAATGAAATATTTTGACACCTAAGTAAACACTTCATAAAAAAAATCCACGCCAATCAGAACAAACGAAACGAAGCAGTTAAAAAACAACCATAGTATCGTTTCATTTCAGTATAACCAACCACATGAGAAAGAAATAGTTTTAACTGATGCAATTGAATGCATTGGAATCACAAGTTCAAAAGCAGACAATAAACTGTAGAAAAGAACGTTCTGAATGTATTTTTTTTCTTACAGAGCTGCCATCAACTTCTTTGATTTCTCCTCCAGCTCCTTTTCGACTCCGAGAATCTTGTTCTTAACCCGTTGCAGCTGTCGAAAATCGTTCATAAACGTTTCGAATGTTTGCTCCATGTTCTTTGCTTGGCTATCTTCTCTAGGCTCAATCTCACGTATGCAACGTTTGCTCGAGCTTTTCTCATGTCCTTCTCTTACCTCGTTTGGGTCCTTGTCAACGCGTTTGGCGCTGACAAGGCGAAAGATATCAGCGAAATCACGGTCGAGATATCGCCTAGATTTGTGTGTCAGATAGTTCGAATTATCAACGGGCTTGTCAGAAAATGCCATCTTTGCTTCACGTGATGCATCAGAATTTTCGAAGCGATCCATCTGCGAGAACAATACAAGATAATTCAGAACAATTCGACAAAGTTTTCGGGCCTGAAGCTCTGAGTACCATCCAAGTTGCGTCACAACAATGAGAGAAATTAACAAAAGTTTAGTTCAACCTATGATCGATCCTAATGTTCAAATGACATAACATAAAGTCATAGGTGTATGCATATAAACTTCATCATTCAGATCTTCGTTCTATCCGTTTTTCTGTAACATGAAAACTATAAATTCCTTCCAAAATAGAAAAAAGCGACCAGAGAGACCAATGAACTTCGTAAGCGCATGGAAAAATTCGTTTCTTGAAATGATCGATTTTTATACCATGTATACATCGATTCCGAACAATAAACAAAGGACATCTGGGAGAAAAAAAAAAGGTGGCAAGAATCATGGACGAATAAAATCATTATTTGAAACCATAAATCCTCCATTTAATCTCAATGAAACAAATAAGATCAACCTCATACGTTCTTTCTGCTATGAGACGTCATTAAAGATTAAGATTACTCATGAGAATCATCAGATCTGACCAACGAGAGTTACCTTGAAGAGAAAGAAGCCAAAACACCACAAAAGCGAACACAGCCTTTTTCAGAACTTTGAGGTATGTTTAAGAACAAACGCGTTAGGGTTCTTCGCCAACGAGACCTATGATTGTGCAGACAACGGAGCCTTTATACTATGGACCTCGACAATACCAAGGCCGTAATTGGGCCGCATTTTTTTTTTCTATCATCAAAGTTTAAGATAATTGCTAATAGTCGAAAGAATGAGAAATACAATTAAAGTTTACGCGGAAGGGTTAGTAGTCACGTGCCATATGACTCTTTAGGTGGCGTCTATCCTGAATGGATCTCATATCATTACGCACACTTTTATCACAATTTATTATGTGCACGGTATAGCGAAAAACTAATCGATTTCGTTAACAAATCCTACACATATCTAAATCTAGTTTGTAAGGTTCTTAATAAAACTTGTTCGAAGAAAACGGATATCTTCTCAATGCGGCGCTTGAATTCGACGCAGAAGATCAATTTTAGCATATCGTGTAAATGGAAACAAAATTTCGATCCTCACTCTATTCAATTTACACGACGACAGAGAGACATGTAGTAACTACGGACCAAACAGTTGTAGCTGTAACCTCTTCCGCGCTAAGATACACGAATCCTTTCTACAATTTCAAGGGTGAAAACAGACTCAGAAAATAAAAGAAGCATCACCATTCTAAATGCTGAGATATTACCTGACAACGCAGTAAATTTAAATCAATTCAAGTGTAACAATACAAACATGAAAAAACACAAATTGTAAGATGTTATAGATAGCTCAAGCAGACAAATATCCCATCACGATCCAAAGCAACAACATTTGCTACCGAAGAAACTTTAATGTGCGATAAAGATGATAGACTTACTGTATTTCTAACCAAAGCAAGCGCAATCAGCTTTTAATAAATTCAGATTCTTGTCCAAAGCCTCATTGCTCGCCCTATGGATCTCCTTCTATCCTGCAAAATCTCGTAAGAAAGATATGTTTATTTTTAACAGTTGCAAGACAAGGAATTACATTACATCACAACATTTATAGCAAAACCACTTCCCTTCACGGTTGTTATATACGAAGCAGTTCAAAAGTTTATTGTAGAGCTTATTAGAATTTGAAGAAAAAATGCACATCGTTGAAGAACATAATCGCAGTACAAAGTATGGAGATACTTCTCCAACGCAACTTATATCGACGAAATTTCAAAATATTTACCAATTCTCAGCTGATTGAGCTGCATAACAAGCGATGATTGCTTTGATCGAATGAGGTGGGAAAGTTAAGCTCTTCGATCGATTACATTGTGTCAACTCAGTACTTCGTTTCTGGGTATTTGAATTGTGCATTTGATATGTTTATAAAATTACGATTTCAGTACCTCAACGTTTTTCAAGGTTACAATCCCAATACTTTGTTATATATCAATTTGGCCCCTAATCATTTCCAAGAATTGTTCCATAATTCCACTATAGTTAGGACAATTCTCTCATCTCTCGTGTAAATTCGGATGCAGTACTTGGAAATATAAATACAAATCCACAATTTGATTCTGAACAAAATCATACAAGAGATTCATAATAAATGTAAGCTGATCTGTAAAATCACACCAATTATTCAAACCCCCAATCAAAATTTCCGGGCAACTTTCATCATCAATGAAAATAACACAAAACCACAAAGAAAAAGATGACATAACAAAGAAACATATTATTCAGAAAAAAAATATATATATTAACACAATAAATCAATGATGATAAAATAAAACACCTCAAAGCTTCAAAGAATACTTTCCAGGCTCTTCATAGCTCTTCTCCATATGCTCAGCTTTGTTAATTCTGAAACCTCTGATGCTAACTTCTTCAGGCACCGAAACGTCTTTATAATCGACGTTTTCGAAAGCCCACCCTTCGTTTCTAAACAAACCTCCAACTTCAACCTTTCGATAGAAATTCAAGAATCGTATTTAAGATTCTACGGAAGTAATTGACATATGTATAAGCCATGTTACAAACATGTGAGTTTATTACATATACCTCTGCACCATCAACAGCATCTACTAAGAGGGCTCCATCCAAAGCAAGATCTTCGATGAAGATGTCTCTGCCCTTTAAGACAAGGGTAGATTTTTCGGTAATAGAACAATCACCTCTTACTTTTCCTTTGATCTCCGAAAATGTGACTCCCCATTTAGGTTTCCATACAATGCGAGGCCATATGTCGACTTCTTGACCGTTGAACGTGTGCTTGATGGGATCGTCTACCTTAAAGCCGGCCTATGGAACGAAAAAATAAGTGAATGTGATTATTCGTAACTTGTTACTATAGAGTATGTTTTGTATGAACTTGTCTGAGACTGACAGAAATAATGATCAAAGAAACGAACCTTTCTCAAAATAAGTGAGTTTGCCCGATATATTGACATTTCTCCAGAAGTAGCACTGTGATAAGGATTACCCTTAGGCACCTAAGTTTTACCGGTATAGGTAATAACATTAAGCGAAGAAATGAAAATGAGACAAAGATTCATTCTGTATTTAAATCGTTTATCCCTTTTCTTTTTTTGCTCATAAGTGCTTAAGTTTTCTCCAGCAACTAATACATATGCTTTCAGTTGTGATGGACCTCTTCGGTTAAAACTTAAAAATGAAAAGCTGCTAAAATAACAAGTTACCGTACCTTAGCCGCATCTTCAGGATTGTTCTTCACGGGAGCATAAGCCAACCAAGCCTCCGTCACCTGATTGATTGAACATATATGTCTAGATAATTTCCAAAAGCTGTATATTGTTTAGAGTAGAGAAAATCGAAATTATGAAAGGGTTACTTACGGTAAATCCAACTCTAGCCGATGGAGGCAGTGTTTTGGGATAGTCTTGCATCATACATTCGAGTCGAGTTGATGACTTAAATGCAGTTTTTGTTGAATCCTTGTACCTGCATTTGTGTGCACTCAAGAATTATATATTACTACTAGTGTAAGGATTATTTCTCGTTAGAAAAGAACTTACTTTGGATTAACAAACTCCTTTATAGCACCTCCTGTTTTAGATAGCTCCTCTAGGTAAGGGCCGATTTCAATAATTAACTGCAGAAGAAAGATATCCACGTCATTAGCCCACGACAAAAGCTAGCAACGTTCTTTCGAGCCACCGAAAAAGAAATGAGAAGCCAAAAAGAAAAAACCCAAGTTTAACTGACTCAAGACATGGTTCCAGTTTGTTATGATATTAAAGGGCTTGTTCAACAATAAAGTAGACAGTTACCAGGTAACAATAGAATCATGTCGTATTTGGAAGTATTTTGAAAAAAAAGAGTGAATTACTTGGTTAATGTTTCCGGGGAATGGTGAATATCCTGTTTCACCGTTGACATCACCATCGGGATTCACCGTAGCTCTTAGCAGCGGATCAAGTTGGTTATACTCGACATTGATCACCATTGTCCTCCCTAAGAGAAAAATTCGTTTTTTTCAGTGATAACGTTCTCAGAGGATGGACTATAACAGTTATAAGTGCTGGTGCAAACTCAAAATGAACTTCAGAGAAGGTTTCACCAACCACATTACAAATGATTGTTGTCACAATGAAACTGATGCATGAATATGAGGGAAATTTATATTATGTGTGGTTATAACCTAAGTTACCCACCATCTTGGTGAGTTAGCCGGGCGATGCCTCCAATAGCTTCCTTTGCTTTTCGCGGGACAGCAAGAGAATTCACATGGTATTGTTTTGTAGCACTGACACCCAAGGAAGATGGGATTGCCTGTAATTTGAAAATTGAAAAGGGGTAAGTCTGATAACATTTATACTTTATTATGAAAGTAAGTACAGCATATAGCATTCCAAACTAAACCTTGAATAGAAGTCCATTAGTGTCTTGGAAAAATAAGACCCATTTTCTACCAGCGTCGAACCTGCAAATACAAGTAAAAAGAATCACTGAAAACATTTTTCAATCTGCAGAAATAGGAGCGAATGAAAGCCTTGAGTGGGTAAAGAAAATTATACTAACAGATCCATTAAGGTTCCTGAATATGGCCATACCATTCCTTGAGGAGGCCACTTGAGTAAAGAAGTGAATGAACATCACCATGACCATGAGGCTTTGTCTGTACAGAAGTAACACCACCAAATGTTTTTACGACAAAATGAGCACCATTATAAGATTTTGTAAGAAGTAGGTCCATACCTCTAATAAAAGATCATCATGTAACAGATACCTGAATTATGTACTTGTTCTGTGGATCCAAAGCCAGCCTTGCATCATTATCCTCCAAACAAGCAACTTTTTCCTAGGAGTATGCTTAATCTCAGCAGTGGTCCATTAAAATTTGCGGAGCGTATTAATATGATCGCTCCATTACCTGTTTTAGCAATTTTATCTGGGAGGATGTCATCCCAAAATAGTTATTTGACTCTAACAGCTCCACAGTTCGTGAATGAGTGTCATCAGATGTCATAATAGCCAAAGGTATCTCAGAAGGCTTTTCATCTGCATCAGTACATTATCGACTTAGACTACTACTTACCAACCTAACACCAACTAGTAATGTGCTTTGCAGTGAAGAGCGCCCGTAAACAGTTGTAAGTGTCTAACCTTTTGATAACCCGTTACTCTTTTCCTGTAAGGCGAGAATATTTTCAACATAGTGCTGTAAGAAACAAGTTCCTGTAGTAGTCTCTAAAGGAAGAGCCACCTGCAAAATTGGTCATCTCCATCTAAGACAATCATTAATAACACATGAAAGCTTGTTTGATAACTAACAATTATGTTGACCACAAGAACAGAAAGAAAGTATGTCACCACATGTTAGCAAGAACTAAAACGTAATCTGATAACGACTTATATTGTACCTTAATACCATTGTATCCAAGACGTTCTCCAAGGCCACCAGCAACGAGGACAAAGGCAGCTTTCTTTGCTTCCCGAACGCCAGCTTCTTCATATTGAGCAAACTGATCGTCGCCAAAATTCAAAGTCTCTCCTGTTGGAACCTATATCGAATGGAAGAAGAATAATCATTTTTACACGTCACTCTAGAAGGAAATCGATACGTCTGAAAGACATTTAGAGACAATCAACAGTCATATTTGGAGACGTATACAAGCCAGCAATGTCAAACTAGTACAATCGTTCTGCTCAATTTCCAGGAATATGATCGAGATGTAGGTATGAACTTTCCCAATTTGCACTACAAATTCATTGCAGTAGCTTACAGAAGGCTCAAAACCATCAAATGGATTCTTCCCAGCCTTTGAATCTGCCAAAAGTTCCCTCGCCGTTTTGATGTAAGATGAAAGGCCCCCGGGATAACTCGCATCAAGCCGAGAAATCTGTACAAACACAGAGAAACACTCGCGATAAACAATATTGTCAACAAATGGCACACATCTTCAGCATTGGCATTCATGGAAAAAACACACTCTTTAGACCCACAAACTAATCCAAGTTTAGACAAAACGTTTATCACAGTAAAAATCTGTGAGATCCAAGCTACTCAGTCTAGCTTCGATTCAAATGGGTCAACATATTAAAAGGATGGCACTCGCCTGATCGAAAAAAGCTCTCTTCTGATCGTCGTCGACGCCGGGATCCGGCCAATGCGCGAAAAGGTGAGCTTGGTTCATCTCCAACAGCATCTTTGCCAAATCAACCTAAACACATTATCGAAAGAAGCACATCAGAATTCTACTAAAATGCGCTGGGAAAATGAAATAACAAGGCATCGATCCAAGCTGAACCTGCTGAGGAGTGAGGAGGGAGAGATTTTTGCCAATATTCGGAACTCCGTCGATTTGGAGATCGGAAAACGAGTCGACGACTGTCGAATCTGCCATGGCTGGTTATATTTCAGCTGATGAGATCTCAATGGCTGGCAAAAGTTCGAGGAGTCCTATGTTTTTACAGTCGATTGGCGCATACACGGAGAGTGAATTGAAAACGGTTGGGACTAAAATGCAACATTTTTCTTTGACGAGGGACGAGAAATTAGTTTGACGAAAATGACAAAATTGTAAATTTTTGGAGTGGCCGAAACTGAATGGGCCTAAACGGGCCCGTTTCAGTTAGCAGCCTTTTATATTATATCATAATTTAAAAATTCGCCCATTGAGAAGCTAGAAAAAGCATGCATTATTTTGTATTTATGTAAATATTAGCTTAAGTAAATATTTATGACATTCCATGGAAGTCGTAGCTTCGATTGCGATCGAACATGGGGTCCCACGTGCGCATGTCTCCACATTAGAACCTTGGTACGAATATGGCTCTGTCTAATTGTATTGTATCATATCATATCCTCAATTTTATTTGATCATCGTCTATTTAATTATTTGTTATTTAATTTATTTCTAGTTGCCTTATCCTTTACTACGTCACTCGTGATGTGGTTCATGCTTGACCATTCTTGAAATATGTCCAACATGTTTTTACCTGTGAAAAAATAGGAATTCCAATATTATTCTTGGTTAGAATTCTCTCTCTCTCTCTCTCTCTCTGCCCTAAAGAAGCCCTCCCTTTATTTCTATAAATAACACTTCAAAAAACTATCCACTTCAGTCTTCAAGTGTTGGGAAATAATGAGTGGGATCAATAGAGGAAATAATGATACTAATGGAGAGCAATATGATCCGCCCAGCGCCGCCGCCCAACATGGAGACGAAGGGAGACCCACCGTCGCCGGCGCCGGCGCCGCCTCGGCGGAGCAGGAGGCGGCGGCCCGAAGGTACAAGACTCCGAGGCCACCGAAGAGAGGGAATGTGATGAGACAGATTTTTGCAGATATTCGAGGCACCACTCGAACCACTTCTGGGACCCACAACGTTAATTAAATGTATATATGTATATTTATATTTATGTATATTCATGTAATAATAATTTGCTATGTTTGTCGCATCTTCATCGGTCCGTCTGTGTATGTGTATGTGTATAAATAATAATGTATTTTTATGCATATGTTGTTCGCTGAGGCTTATAATTTGATCTTAGATTCAACACGTCGTGCTGGCGATATTATTAAAACTACGCTATCATCGAGTTTCATTGAATGATAGAGAATTTAACTTGCACATGACATCATATTATAAGGTATAATTTTAATTTTGATTTTGTATACGTTGTTGGTTTTTGTCGTCTTTATCTTTTAGGCGAAGATACTCTGAACTAAACCCAAGACAGCAATTATTGCATAGTATTATTTAAGCAAATCTTATAATAATATCAATTAGGAAGAGACGTGTTGGCCTTTTGCAACTCATCCATTGGATAGCACACGTAAGGATGACGACATGTTATTACATCATTTATTCCCATCCTTGAAGAAATCCCACTTGGTATAAGCATTAATTTATATATTATGCTTCCCATTCATAATTCAAGAAAAGAACTTTTACATACGGCGAGTCGAGAAAGCTTCATTGCTCAAGTTCAATCAACATTATTAGGCCTTACGGAAGAGTTTGTTGGCCGTTTAGTAAGTTCGACAGATAATTCACAGTCATTTAAACATCAATATTATTAGAAATATATGCTCCCATTCATAATCAAAGCAACCTTTACCCGAGTATGAGATGGATAGAAGTCATTTCATTTCAGGCCACATTCTCATACAGTTCACCCACATTGTCAGTATATTTCACTAATTGATATTAGAAATATTAGTTTGAATCATATCATCAAAGCAGGCCTTAGGTGGCCCAAATATAAATGGGCCATTGGCCCAAAATCACCCAGCAGTAAAAAAAACATCGACGTCCTCGACCAACATCACCGATGGCCACCTACGCCGGCCGTCGCCACCACGCGCCGCGGTCCATAGCAGCCGTGACCACCGCAATCCTCAACCACGTACGCCTCGGCCGCCTCCCAAAAGCCGTCTCCACACTCTTCTCCTCAGACAATCCCTTCCCATTCTCTCTCTACGCCTACCTCTTCAGACTCTGCATCCAAAACAGAGCCCTCGTCGAAACTCGCAAGCTCGAATCGCATCTCGTCGCATTCAATCCCAGACCTCCTACGTTCTTGCTCAACCGCGCCATCGAAGCCTACGGAAGATGCGGCTGCTTTCGAGACGCGAAGGGACTGTTCGACGAAATGCCCCAACGAGACGGCGGTTCTTGGAACGCCATCATTGCAGCTTGTTCGAGGAATGGAATGGAGGAATATGGACTGAGGTTGTTCAAAGAGATGTCCGGCGAGGGGATTTTGGGGAGTGAGGTGACTTACGCCACCGTTCTCAGCTGCTGCGCCTGCATTTTGGATTTTCGGGCTGCACAGATGGTTCATGACCTTATCGTGAAGAGTGGGTTCGTAGGGAACGTGATTTTGGAGAGCTCTTTGGTGGATGTGTACGGAAAGTGCAGAGCCATGGGCGATGCAAGGAAGGTGTTCGATGGTATGCTCTTTAAGAATGAGATTTCTTGGAACGTGATTGTAAGGAGGTATTTGGAAGCTGACGACGGGCGTGAGGCAATTAGGGTATTCCGTGAGATGATGAGAACAAATACGAGGCCTATGAAGTACACTGTATCAAATGCATTCCTGGCGTGTTTGAATTTTGGCGGGGCGAAGGAGGGCGTGCAAATTCATGGTTTTACCGTCAAGACAAATGCAATCGGGCACGAAGTGGTGTCTACTACATTGATAGGAATGTACGCCAAGTTCGGCGATATGGACATGGCGAGGAGCCTCTTCGATCTGCCTTGCTGTAAGAATGTGATTAGCTCTACAACTATGGTCGGCGGTTACGCCATGAGTGGCAGGTTAACTGAAGCTCGTGAGTTGTTCGATTCGATGACTGAGAGGACGGTCATTTCTTGGAACGTGATGCTGGCGGGCTACACGAGGGCTTCAGAGTGGGATAAGGCGTTGGAATTCGTCATGCTGATGCGAATTAGGACAAAGGACATCGATCATATCACGCTTGGATTGATTCTCAACATTTGTTCCTCGATCCCAGATTTAGAGCTGGGGAAGCAAGTCCATGGATTTTCTTACAGAAACGGTTTCCATTCGAACCTTGTCGTGGGCAATGGTATCCTCGACGTGTATGGGAAGTGCGGTAGCTTGAATAGGGCGAGGACATGGTTTAACGAAATGAGCCATTTGCGTGATAAAGTTTCTTGGAATGCTTTACTAACAAGCTATGCTCGCCATGGGCTGAGCGAAGAAGCTATGACCACCTTTTGGAAGATGCTGGGAGAGACCAAGCCCAGCAAATTTACCTTCGGAACCCTCTTGGCTGCTTGCGCGAATATATTTGCTCTTAAATTAGGCAAACAAATCCATGGATTTATGATAAGGAACCTTTACGATATGGACGTTGTCGTCAATGGAGCTCTTGTGGATATGTACTCTAAATGTCGATGCATTGCTTATGCACTCAACGTTTTTAACTCCGCTGATTCGAAGGATGCGATCCTCTACAATTCGATGATTTTGGGCTGTTCGCATAATGGAAGGGGCGGAGATGTGGTCGAACTGTTTGAGGACATGGAAAGGGAAGGTATCAAGCCAGACCATGTAACACTTCGAGGTTTATTACATGCATTTATAAACGATGCTCGGGTGGAGTTGGGTAAGAATTACTTCGAACTGATGAGTCGTAAGTACTCTCTGATTCCACGTATCGAGCATTATGAGTCTATGATCGAGCTGCTCGGGCAAAATGGATGTATGGACGAGCTTGAGGTTTTTATTAGTGAGATGCCTTTCGAGCCCACTGCTGCCATGTTGGCAAGAGTCTTCGATTACGGTCGAATGCACAGGTGCTCGAAAATGGCGAAATGGGCCTGCGATAGGCTTAACGAAACGAATCCCTCAGTTCCATTTCGCTACGATTGCTAAAACTGCGAAATGAATCGTGGGTTTTTTGTTCGACATATGAAGTTACGATTTAGCTGTTCTTGGGAGGTCATACATCTAGTGGCTAAAAAGATTGAGCATTTCTTGTCTGTTTTAGCCCACGAAAGCGATTCGAAGAACATGGCTCGTTTTTTTTTTCTGGTGAGTACATTCTGATAGTCTTTTCGCCTGTTTCTTAGAGATTTATCTCATTTTAATCACTCTTTTTGGTACTATTTCAGAGCTTGCCGATCACCGTCTTGGTGGCTCGATGAGCCCTTACGGAGTTAACCGAATGGCTAACCCGCCGAGCCGTTCGGCCAGCGATTGGACACCTTCCGTTTTTTTGAGGGAGGTTGTTGTCTCAACTAGTGGCGTGCATACGTGAGGTAGGAAGGCATCTTAAAAAGTATATAAAGATTTTACAGAATATATATCGGCTTTGGCCTTTTCTATGTAAGTTGTCGTTTTTATTCACTTTGCATCATTTGCATTTTCGAATCTATTATTTTATTGAATTCCTAGTTAAAAGAAAAAGTCATTCTTGTGCTGTAAAGTAAAGAGTTCGTTATTTTAACCTTTTGAGATTAAAACCGTTCAGCTTATATTTCCGAGATCACCGTTAAGGACAGAGCTGTAGTTCCCCAGGTAGTCATAAGTCTGAACCTCCGAAACTGAGCGTGGTGTGCACGCGCGAAGGGGTAGCGTGATCTTGACGCCGTGCATCTTTTACTGTTCGGTCGGCGCGTGGTCATCTGGATAAAACTCACGCGCGGGCCGCCTTTGTTTTGTCGGGCAGCTCTCTGCTGATTCGAAGCGGCACGGATCCCCTAATTACCCACGCGCTGTGGACCTCACGTCAAATTCACGCGCGCCCCACTTGACAATTTCTCCTCCACCTTTCCCCCAATTTTATACTACTGTGTTTAAGCTCCATACAGGTTTATTATATTCTTGAACATGTAATATATATGTATTAAATACGGTGGATAGATCTCTCTCTCTCTCTCTCTCCAATTCACACCACTAGCTTAGTGTGTAGGGCGAGAGATAAGAGTTGTTTTTTTATAGTAGTGGTGGGGAGTGCTCTTCCTACGTTGAAAGTTACCTTTATTTATTTAATTTCACTTTCTATTCATTAAATTTGGGCCATTTATTGTCGCAGCTGGTGTGTGTCCTGTTTGATGAACAGTTCATTCACACGTCATATGCTTCTTCTGTAGCCAGTATGTCAACGGCTGTTCTTCGCAAGCAGGTTCGTGATGATAAATCAAAGCTTTTTGCATCTGTTTTTTTATCTTCATCTTTTGGGGGGTTTTCTTTTGGGTTTTAAGTTCTTGAATTCTATCCATAAGTGAGTACGACTTACGAGGTTGGCGTGGTGATTGGGATGTTTCTGGGCTCCTATTGATTTATGCTGTTTCTGGGCCATATTTGATTCTACTTACAATCGCTTTTTGTTATGCCTTTCTTCCCAATTACATGTGTTGAGTCTCATGGATTTGAAAAAGAATGATAAGAAATCACTTGCGTTTATCTTGACTGCTCTTTAAAAAGTCGTTCTTGCAGTCACCTATGTTAGCCACAATGTAAAGGTGTTGCCTTGTTGAAACTCCTCTGCAAATTGGAAGAGAATTTTATCCGGGCTTCTGAAATTCTTGCTACCCTTGACTTCGTACGAGGTAATAATAGTTAGTATCTGCTAAAAACGAATCCAGCGAAGAGTTGCTATTGCTTACTGATTCTCATATGTTGTTTAATTTTGGGCAGAAACATAGCAAAAATGTCGTGGGCATACTTTGATCCCGAGTATGAGACGTTGAACGTCAGAATAAATCCTCCACAGTTCAGTCTCAAAAGCCTTCATTTTTTGTTAATTTTTTATCAACTAAGCTCTTCGATTTTACTCAGTTTTCTCTAACTTTGCAGGGTATCTGTGGACAACTCGAGTTGCAAGGACTGCACTTTGGTCAAGGTAATAAAAAACGTCTCTCTGCTTCATTTACAATCAAAATGCATTAGCGAATTAATCATCGTTGAATTACAAAGATCGTTCCTTTTTTGTTTCGGTACAGGTCGATAGCATGAACAAACCAGGAATCTTGCTCGAGGTTGTCCAAATCCTCACCGACCTCGACCTTATCATTACCAAAGCTTACATCTCCTCTGATGGTGGCTGGTTTATGGATGGTATGCTATGCATACTTAGTCAGCTAAGCATCTCCTAATATTTCATGACATTTATCGATTACAATCTTTCCCTTAAAACAGTATTTCACGTTACCGACCAAAAGGGCCAAAAGATCGCCGACAAGAGGACCATCGAACACATCGAGAAGGTAAAAAAAAAAATCGATCCGCACTAGTGATGATGCTCTTCCCCCATATTTCTCTGACCCCTTTCATTTTTTTCCAACGAAAAAGGCTTTAGGACCGAACGGCTACACCTCGGGCCTGCTAAAAGCCCGGCCCGGAAAAACAATCGGCGTAAACCCAATGGGTGACGACTACACAGTGATCGAGCTCATAGGCCGAGACAGGCCGGGCCTGCTCTCCGAAATCTCGGCCGTCCTCGCAAACCTAAGCATAAACGTCTACGGCGCCGAAGTTTGGACGCACAACAATCGAATCGCATGCGTGCTCTACGTGAGCGCCGCGCCTCAGCTCTCTCTTTTGAAGGAACAGCTGAAGAACATCCTGGGAAACGACGAAGAGGACAACGTTGGCTTCTCGTCTGAAGGCGAGGGCGGGTCCATGCACGTCGATAGGCGGCTCCACCAGCTTTTGTTCGACGATAGGGATTACGAAGGCTGCGGTAATAGTGCTATGGAGGCGAAGGTTACCGTTGAGAGGTTGGCGGAGAGGGATTACTCGGTGGTGAATGTTAGGTGTAGGGATAGGCCGAAGCTCATGTTTGATATTGTGTGTACGCTCACGGATATGCAGTACATTGTGTTTCACGCTACCATTTCGTCGGAGGGTCCTTATGCATCGCAGGTAATTTACTCGTACGCACGCAGAACACTCTCTAGTGTGTGTATACGGACGTAATTGGTATTTATTCTTCCATGGTTTTTCAGGAGTATTACATACGCCACAAGGATGGTTGCCCGTTGGAGACCGACGCGGAGAAGGAGAAGGTGGTCAAGTGCCTCGAAGCGGCGATCAGGCGAAGAGTGAGCGAGGTAATAACATGACATTACTAATAGTTGACGAAGTATGAATTACCGAACCTCTTCAACACGAAAAAAGAATACACGTTCAATTCTTTTGTTGAAAGTTCGAATCTAGTTTTCTTTTGGGGTTATTTTTTTTTTCTTCCCTTTTGGATGGTTTGTGTTCGTTTCTCTCTTATTGGAGCTGCTCTTTTCCTCTGAACTGTTGACTGTTACCACATGGTGCGTCTGGGGCCTTTTAGCCCACAAACTATGAATTACCTCACATGAAAATCATTCGACAAAAAAATATGCACATTCAATTCTTTTGACGAAACTTCGAATCTATTTTTGTTTCGGCCTTTATTTCTCCCTCTTTTTGGCTGGTTTTTGCTCGTTTCCCTCTGTTGGGAGCAGTTTTTCCTCTGTATTGTCGAATGTTACCAAAGGATGCATCTGAGCTCTTTAGCCGCTGTAATTTCATTTTCAGTAATGAAAATTTATTTTGAAAAGAGAAGGCTTTCTTGAAGCCAGAAGCTGTCGAAAACCCGACCCGTGTGCTATCTATATACACTTCTGAATTTGTGAAATGATCTTATTACAATAGTTTCGGAATGTACCGTGTTATATTACATATAATCGTAGCGAATGTACGGTGATCGCCAACTGATTGCAGGGCCTAAGCTTGGAACTGTGCGCGAAAGATCGGGTCGGGCTTTTATCTGAGGTGACGCGGGTCTTGAGGGAGAACGGGCTTTCGGTCACGCGGGCCGGCGTTTCTACGGTGGGCGAACAAGCGATGAACGTCTTCTACGTTACGGACGCCTCTGGCAAGCCCGTCGACGGGAAAACCGTCGAAGATTTGCGAAAGCAGATCGGAGAGACGATGAGGCTCAACGTCAAGCGGGCCCCGACAGGTAGCAGCGGCCCGAAGGTCGCCCTCGAGCCCAGCGGGTGGGCTAAGACCAGCTTCTTCTTCGGAAGCTTGTTCGACAAATTTCGGGGTTGACTTTTTTCTTTAGTGGTTTGATGTTCTGTAATAAGAGTGAAAATGTGTATATATGTTGGGTTTTGTTTTCTTCTCTTTTCTTTTGCTATTTTTGTGCTTTGGATTAAGGTTAAGACGTTTGTCTTTCTTACTAGTATTTCTGGCACACTCTACTTGTGTGCAATAAAATAAAGTTCATTATTATTAAATAGTTTTAATAAGTAAATAACATTTCATTTATGAGGTTATGGAACAATGAGTCCTTTTTTCATTTTTTTAATAGATGTAGAAAAAATCTGATTGGTCAGTAGAGCTGTCAAAACGGTCCGGGCCCATCGGATTGGCCCGTCCCGCCACGAAAGATAGGTGGGTTGGGCCAACCAATTCCCGGCCCGTTTAAAAGCGGGCCGAAATGGGCCAAGCCAATTTGGGTTGCGGGTTGAGGCGGGTTGGGGCGGACTGGCCCCCCAATATTTTATTTTTTTATTTACATTATTATGTATATATATTATAAACATTTTTTATGCTAAATATTAATAAATAATATTTATTAGTAAATAATTATAATTGAGTTAATTATGAAATTATATAATTCATAATTGATTTATGACTTTTCGTTAATTATTCCAACATATATTATTAATAAAAATATTATTTCAAAAAAAAAACCACAAAAATTTTGAAAAAAAATTAAAAATTAACGGTCTGGCCCGCCAACCCACTACGGGGCAGGGCAGGCTACTAGTTTAGCCCGTTATGGGGCGGGCCGGCCCGTTTGATAGCTTCATAATGGTCAGTTGAAATGAAACAGATCAATTAACAGTTTATTATATAATCCCCACCCTTAAGAATATAATGAATAGATCTTTTTCTAGACTATTTTGACTTTCAAGTTTACAATTTCTTTTTTTCTTGATAACTTTTTTTTAAAAAAAAAAAAAAACTAAATTCACACACACTGATTGATTTCCACAAACATAATACTACTACACTATTACCAGAGTGACATTTACATAAATCCATACTTGACTAAAATTTTTAGAGATAGGTACCCATGTCAGCATTTTTACAGATAGGTACCCGATTTAATGTTTACCAGTCTTTTCAGTCACGTCGTACCTTCCTGTATGTGTATGTCGTACCAGAACACGTTGATATAGGATACCAAATGTGTTTGTATGGCGTACCTTATGTGTTAAAGATGGCGTAGCTAAATGTGTTAATACGACGTACCATTTTCTCAGCGTATGACCACAATCGTTGATATAGGGTACCTAAATGTGTTGTATGACGTACTTGCGGCGGATCAGGTACCTATCTGCAAAAATATTGTTCTACTAGGTACCTAAATAAAAAAAATCGGGTACTAAATTACAAGTTTTTTCTAAATGAATATTTATGCGTAAGACCCCACCAAGATCTAAGAATTAATATAAATATTCAAGATATATTCTTAAGGGGTAAATATTGAGTAATTGGGCTCAAGTCGAATCAGAATATGAATCGGTCCTTCTTCAGCCCAATAAGAAAATGTGCACTTTTAAGTTTCACGACGTTTGAGCGTCTCGAAATCAAAGCTTGCTGAGGTGAAGGGTTGAAACGACGGCGCATAGACATGTCGAAGACGCTTGTGCAACCGATAGGTCAGAAAAGGCTGACGAACGTCGCCGTCGTGCGGCTGAAGAAGCACGGCCAACGATTCGAGATAGCCTGCTACAAGAACAAAGTCCTTTCATGGCGATCCAAAGTGTAAATAGTATTAATTGTTGTGCCCACTCGTTTTTTTTCTTTCTGATCGAAGTGTTTCGTGTTTTTCGGAGCTTAATTTTGTTATTCGTACTACTGATTTTGATATTGGCTTGGCAGGGAGAAGGACTTGGACGAAGTGTTGCAGTCGCACACCGTTTATTCGAATGTTTCGAAGGGCGTCCTTGCGAAGTCGAAAGATTTGATTGCTGCTTTTGGGACTGATGATCAGACGAAGATATGCTTGGAGGTTTGTCTGAGTTTTCTATTGCATTCTTCGATTGTTCCCCCAATCTGTTCGTACTACTGCTGTAGCGTTCTCTGTGTTCATATGTGCAGATATTGGAGAAGGGAGAGCTTCAAGTCGCTGGAAAAGAGAGGGAATCGCAATTTTCCAGCCAATTTAGGGATATTGCGACGATTGTCATGCAAAAGACGATCAATACGGAAACCCAAAGGCCTTACACCATAAGCATGGTCGAGCGCTTGATGCATGAAATCCACTTCGCCGTTGATCCGAACAGCAGCTCGAAGAAACAAGTGCGTTCTTGATTTCACTTTTTCTAATACTACGCAGATATTCGATCTCCCGTTAAAATGACTGAGTTGTTCTTTACTGATACTATTGCCATTTTGGATTCGATTACGTAGGGTATTCATGTGATTAGACGAGTGATTACATGTTTTTACTTTACAGGCGCTAGAAGTAATTCGTGAGCTTCAGAAGCTATTTCCAATCAAACGTGCCCCTATGAGACTGAGATTGAACGTGCCCGCAAGAAACCTTTCATCCCTCTCCGAGAAGCTAAAGAGTTGGGACATATCCATTGCCTCTCAAGACGAATCTGGGAATCAGATATCAATCGTAAGTCTTACAAATCCTAAACACCGTACTAACAAATGTTGTTCTATTTACATCGAATATTATAAAAAAAAAGAGATACAAAAGCAATCTTTTATGAAAAAACAGATCTGCGAACTCGAACCTAGCCTTTTCAGAGAATGCGATTCCCTTGTAAGAAACCTCCAAGGGAGGCTTGACATACTAGCTGTGAATGCACACATAGATTCAGACATGCACGTCGATCACTACGAAGACTTCGAGGACGAGCCCGTGGGCGAGAAGAAGGATCAAGGGGGGACCACGACCCGGCCCGTTAGCGAGAAGGCGAAAGCTGTTCAAGCGAACGAAGGGAGTAGCTCTCAAGAGGAGAAGAAGCAGCAACAACAGCAGCAAAAGTGCAGCACTTGCGATGCTTTCGTCGGTGATGCGAAAGAGTACAGAGAGCATTTTAAGAGCGATTGGCACAAACATAACCTCAGGCGCAAAACGAGGCAGCTTCCTCCTCTTAGCATTGAGGAGTGTATGGCAGATCTTGAACTTGGGGACTCTAAAGATGATCTCAAGGAGTACTCTTTTTGAAACTGATTTCGAATTTTTTTTTTTTTGGTGCTTAAATGTTTGCTTGGAATGATGATTATCTTCATGTTTTGTGCATTACTAATTTCATTACAATACTATCCCATAACTACTAAAGAACTTAAACTAAGTGGGGATCGAAGCTGTATAGACAGAAGTCGAAGGAGGACAGCTTTTCTTTTCTTGCTAAGTTTTCGCGGTCGGAAAATCCCATTGATCTATCTAAACTTGTACACAAAGTGGCAGATGATCTATGCTCTTTGACTGATTTTCTTGGTGTGATTCAACACTTTTCATGTTATTCTCAATCTCAGTAGATTCTTCGGATTGAAATCTCTTCGATTCGCCTTTGTTGTTTCGGTAGATAGCGTAGAGTATAAGTTGAACCGTTCCCAATCCACAGCCGAGCCCATTAGGGATCTGCAAGAATTCTTGTTGTAAGTATATACACTTTCCATAACATATATATTTTTTTAGATCGAAAGCTTACGACGACAAAAGGGTCCTTCGCGATGAGGCCGAAAACGAACCACGAAGCACCGCACGAGAACCCGAACAAGGACAGAAAGAAGGGCATGTACTCTACGCTCTTCGTCTTTATAACCAACCTCTGCAAGAACACGAGCTAATAAGGTAACAGAAAGAGAAAAGATCCTCGTACGAACACTGTTGGAAATATAATATATAAATTTAAAAATAATGACACACTCCATTAAAAGTTAAGCTTTTAGGTGGAGTAATCATTCAACATGATATCTGAGTGCATGCCTAGAGGTCATGGATATCGATCTTCGAACGCCCATTATACGAAAATTACATGTCTAAGAGTGAACAAGAAAGGAAATACACTCCCTTCATTGCGTATCATAACTCAGACCAAATTGGCCTTAGGCAGAATCCTCACAACCACCCATTAAATCAAAATTCTACTGCTAAGACTATATAAGAATAAATCAGCCTAAACGTGAGGGGAGTGTTGAAACTAGAATATATAAATTTGAAAACGATACACAATGCATTAAAAGCTTAAGTTTTTAGGTGGACTGATCATTCGAAAAAAACACGTACATATACTTACGATGATGGTAAGGGGCGATCCATACATCACGACGGAGAAAACAGTAGCAGAAACGCCGTACAAGATCTTTCGATCCCTCCGTTCGCGGAGGGCGAAGAGCGAGACAGACGCCACCGTTGAAAAGATCGAAAGCACGAGCAACAGCAAACCGAAGATTCTCGCCTTTTCCTTCTTCGGAGAGAATAGAAGAAAGATTACTACGTAGAACGATTCGATAATCGCGCCCGCGCCGCTGATGGCTAAGGCGAGTAGGTTGTTGGGCGAAACGAAGGTCGTACTGTACCTATAATTTTTTGTTTTGTTTTTTTGTCGAATTCGTGAAGTTGTAATAATAAAACTGATGAGAGGGATTGAGTGATTGATTGATTGTTTTTCCTTACATTGCTGAGAGTAGGCAGTTGAGTAAGGCCATTACGTATGGGATTCCTGAGAATTGTTCGGTTGATCTTCGCCTTATGATTCTCTTGAAAGTTATCCTAAGACGAATATTATATAATTAGAGTGAATTCTTTGCTGCATGAGAACTCATAGCAACAGAATGAAGAGAGATCATATGACTTACAATGGTGCTAGTAAGAGAAACAAAGCAGAAGCATTGCCTGCGTTGTAAAAGCATAAAACAGGACATGTCAATTAATGTGGAAAAGTGTAATGAGAGAGAGAGAGAGAGAGAGAGAGAGAGAGAGAGAGAGAGAGAGAGAGAGAGAGAGAGAGAGAGAGAGAGAGAGAGAGAGGAGAGAGAGAGAGATAAAAGAGAGAGAGAGAGAGAGAGGAGAGAGAGAGAGAGAGAATGGAGAAGAGAGAGAAGAGAAAGAGAGAGAGAGAGAGAGAGAGAGAAGAGAGAGAGAGAGAGAGAGATGAGTTATACCAACAACTCCAAAGACGAAGAGTGCCACGTTCTTCATCTCTATTATGCAAGAGTGTTGCTTAGAAGATGTATGTGATAGTTTGCTGGAAAGGGTGGACAAGCACATTGACGCATATATAATATAACACGAATTTCATCGCGAACAATCAAGAAACTTTGGTGATCACCATAGTTATTTATTTATCTTTTGTGTTTCATTTTATTGTTGTAACAAGTGAAGTGGGTCTATTTATTTCTGTCCCATAGGTTTTATAAGGCCCCTCCTCCCAATGAAATGTAATGGGATCCGCAGAGTACTTAATATGGGTTGTTTCACATTAATGTTGGGTGAAAGTGGAATAAATTTGCATGCCATGAGAATTTGTTTCCATCCTCGAATATATAATGAAAAGCCTAAGCCAATAGT
>JAPQWV010003153.1:0-44992 GCA_027422505.1 Craterostigma plantagineum
ACTCCCAGTCTGATCCCGATGTTAGGTCAACATCTTCCTCAACATCGTCACTGGAACTGGAAGTTTGTGAATGTGTGTGGCTGCGGCTTGCTTCTGGAGAGGACTTCGATGGTCGAGCCCTCTTTGATGGCGTTTCCTCAGAGACCATTGGCCTCTTCCAGCTCGTTTCTTCAGCTTGTGCCTCCAAGCAGCTAGAGTTTCAGTCGCCCCAAAATCTTCATTTTCTTCACTGGCAGAGCTTGATGAGGCTGAATCCTTAGAAAGGTTGACCTTCCCCTGGACTTGCTGGCGTAGTCTCCATCTGATCATAGGTAGTACAGTCGATGATATCGTCAGTGGACTTACTTGATGAAGACGTAGCCTGGACAGGGGTTGGTTCAGACACGGGACTGCGCACCTGAGAGGGAATTGCAC
Source organism: Craterostigma plantagineum (assembly GCA_027422505.1). Classification (NCBI taxonomy): domain Eukaryota; kingdom Viridiplantae; phylum Streptophyta; class Magnoliopsida; order Lamiales; family Linderniaceae; genus Craterostigma; species Craterostigma plantagineum. The sequence goes on from JAPQWV010003153.1 coordinate 415, forward strand.
TAGACTCCCCCTGAATGCGTGTTCCACTGGCAGTGTGAGTTGGCACTTCCTTCGAAGATTCCGACTCAGTCTCAGATGAAGAGCTCGAAAGGGTAATTGGTTTTCGGCAGTTGATTTGGGGCCCTTCGAAATCCGAGCTTGTTTGAGTCGATTGCTCTGGCGCGTCTTGGAGCAGCTTTGGAGGTTGGGGCTTGGGCATTGCCTTCTTCTTCTTGGCAGATTTCTTTGCGGATTTGCGTGACGGAACAGTGGTGGTTGAGACGGGAGCCTGAACGTTTGATTGGCCGCCGACAAGGTTCGTCTGGACTGGACGAGGAGGAGACGCTGACGATCCAAAAGGGACATCTGCGAAATTGAAACGGCGGAGGAATAACTTGAAGTGGCACTGGATTGAGGACTGTGTCGCTTAATGTTGGGCTGGCATCTTGGGTCTCTGCTTTCTTGGTGAGTTCGACATTTTGAACACAAAAATCGACTGATTTGCGAAAAGAAACGACCGAGGAAAATGATTTAGCACACAAGAACAGAGAGTAGGTTGAAGAAGACGAAGTTTGGAGTGAACAATAGGGTTGTGGAATAAAAATTTAATCAGTCAAATCATCAGATAAAGGAAGTTTTTAGCAGTTACAGACTCAACCCACTACACAGCAAAATAGCAGAAAGTGGGGTAAATTAAACTGCTAATAAACCGTTGAACACATATGAAATACTGATAAATTAAAAGAAATTCACAAATTATCTTCCTAAATTCAATATCATAGAAACAGATTATAAAACATGTGAGCATAAAAAAACCAAGTCGAGCCTAAGTCATGAAGAAGCTAAAAATAGTAAAAAGACTATTTCAATATGCGAGCAGTTGAGTACCAAGTCACGAGTTCCATGGAGCAATACGAATCATGATTCATTCCAAAAAGACTTAAATCAAAAATCAAGGTAGAATCAAGAAATACTAACCATTGAGCGACGTTGATGAACACATAGAGACAAGTGTAAAGAGCTGATCTTCGAGAGTTTCTAATGCATGTTTGAGAGATAGGCTGAACTAGACACACAAGACTAACAAAAACAGTACTAAAACAGACACAACTAAAAAATGAAAGCACGAAAGTAGCAATATCGAACTGACAATCACAGTTGCCCAACATTTAACTTAACATTCTAATTCCGTAATCCTAGACTTATCTACTTAATCCTTCTCAAAATCAGTTCCCTTAATTTCTACCCTTTCACCTCATATATCCACCCGAAATTATGCACTGCCCTTATACTCCCTTGCCTCAAGGATCGGCTTTTTGTCGCATAGTATACATCGTCACCGCGAATGCCGTGTACCTAAGGAATTCTATTACCGAGAGCCTATATCTAGCAGAGAGTTTATAAGCATGCTCAACACAAAAAAAGGATTGGTTTTTTTGTCGCAAAGAGAACATCGTCACAGCGAATGCCGTGTCCCTAGGACGTATTACCAAGAGCCTATAAAGAGGGATTGGGTTTATTTAGGACCAATCAAGAAGAATCAAGTCATTTCACAGGAAAACAGAATAGAATATTAAACCAAATATTAAGGCAGCAACTATCAAATCGACATATGCTATGTTGATCCAAATGTTGGACCAACATCTAACTAACATGTGTAAACCTATGGATTTCTTAGGTCCGAGAACCTTCAGAATCCAATGCTTTCGTAAAAATGTCTGCTAACTGATTCTTAGTGTCTATATGCTCGATGCGGACTAACTCTTTTTCGACCATATCTCTCAGAAAAGTGATGCCTAATATCTATATGCTTTGTACGAGAATGTTGGATGGATTCCTAGAGATGTTAATAGCACTAAGGTTATCACAATACATAAGCACAGATTCGCACTCTAACCCATAGTCACATAACATACTATTCAACCACAATAATTGCGTGCAACAACTACCCGCGCAACATATTCGGACTCAGCAGTAGATAAAGACACACAATTTGTTTCTTACTATACCATGCAACCAAGTTATTACCTAGGAAGAAACAGCCACCACTTGTACTCTTGCGGTCATCTTCGTCACCCGCCCAGTCAGCATCGCTATAGCCTACAAGACTCAAATTAGTATCTTTGGAGAACCATAGTCCTAGGCTACACGATCCACTCACATAACGTAGTATTCGCTTAACAGCATTCAAATGCGAAACCTTAGGTTCAGATTGATATCTAGCACAAACACAAACACTGTACATGATATCAGGTCTACTCGCAGATAAGTATAATAAACTGCCTATCATAGAACGGTACAATGTTGGGTCAACATTCTGCCCAACACTGTCTTTACTTACCTTCTGCGAGGAACCCATGGGCGTTTTCATTACCTTAGCAGTGTCCAATCCGAACTTCTTGACAGTGTTTTTGGCGTATTTTTCTTGGGACATAAAGATCCCGTCGCTACTTTGCTTAATCTGCAAACCTAGAAAATATGTTAATTCGCCTATCATCGACATCTCGAATGTAGTGTTCATTGCCTGCACAAACTGATCTAATAAAACTTGTGAGCTAGAACCAAAAACAATGTCATCAACATATACTTGAGCAATCAAAATATCGGATCCGACCCTTTTAACAAAAAGAGTACGATCCGCCTCACCTCGAGTGAAACCGAACTCAAGCAAAATGTTGCTAAACCTTGCATACCACGCTCGAGGCGCTTGCTTAACCCGTACAGTGCTTTCTGCAGCTTAAAGACATGGTTAGGATAATGGGGATCTTCGAACCCTTTAGGCTGTTCGACATAGATTTCCTTATCAATATACCCATTCAAGAAAGCACCCTTAACATCCATTTGGTGTAATGTAATGTTAAGCCAACATGCAATAGCTAACAGAAGTCTAATAGATTCTAGCCTAGCAACGGGAGCAAACGTCTCATCAAAGTCTATTCTTCAACTTGCGTGTAACCCTGAGCTACTAAACGTGCCTTATTTCTAACAACCCTACCAAGTTCATCAGATTTATTCTTAAATATCCACTTAGTGCCTATGACATTAATGTCTTTTGGCCGTGGCACTAATGTCCAAACTTGATTTTTCTCGAACTGCAAGAGTTCCTCTTGCATCGCATTTATCCAACAATTATCCTTGAGGCTCAAGGACATTCTTGGGTTCTATCTCAGAAACAAAACAGTTAAAACGTACCTCGCGTATAGCGAATTCATACACGCATTTCTACCATAGACTTGTAATCCTTTCGTGGTTTGTCTCTGGTCTTCCTACCTTCTTCATGTCTCCAATTATTAGATCAGTGGGATGGTCTTTCTGAATCTTAGCTGGCGGATCACGTCGCAATTCGCTAGGACCAGCTTCATCGTTCTGTTCTGGTACAGATGTTGAGTCCAATGTTGGCTCAACATTGTCATCCGCAGACTCCTCTGATTCGTTTCTTGCTTGTATAACATCTGCAATGTCAACTTGAGGAGGCAAGTTGCTAAGATCAGTAGCATCATCAAAACGACGTTCACTGATTCTTGAACAGATTTCAAACCGCAAGTTATAAACACGATAGGCACGACTGTTAGACGAGTATCCTAGAAATATGCATTTGTCACTCTTCGAATCAAACTTAGTCAAATATTCACGGTCATTAAGCATGTAACAAAAGCACCCAAAGACATGAAAATACTTAACCGTAGGCTTCTTACCATTCAACAATTCATACGGGGTTTTCTTTGTATCATGCCTAAAAAAATACACGATTCGAAATGTGACATGCTGTATGCAAAGCTTCAGCCCAAAAACGTTTAGACACATTCTTAGATAGTAACATAACCCTAGCCATTTCTTGCAAAGTCCTATTCTTCCTTTCGGCAACCCCATTCTGTTGGGGTGTCTTAGGAGACGAGTACTCATGCACAATTCCTTCTTATCACAGATTCATCAAAAAATTGATTCTCAAACTCTCTACCATGATCAGACCTAATGCGAAAATAGTAGCACTGATTGTTTCGGATCATAGCACAGAACTTTTTGAAAAAATCGACCGATTCTGATTTTTCCCTAAGAAAGAATATCCATGCATATCTAGAAAATCATCCACGAGCACATATGCATACTTTCTACCCCTATGCTATCAACTTCCATAGGACCCATCAAATCCATGTGAATCAACTGAAAACAGTGAGCAGTTTAAAATGTTGGGCAGCTTGTTGGTCAACATTGTGACTAACATGTGTTTGCTTACCCTTCAAACACGACTCACATACAACCTTACCAAACTCCTTAAGCTTAGGAATGCCTCTGATGCGTCATGTTTGATAAGTTGCTCCAATGTTCTGTAATTAACGTGGCCCAATTTGTAATGCCAAAGAAAACATCATCCTCGCCTTTGAAAGCTGGCACACGTCCTTCTCACCAGTTTTGTCACCTACTAGGTAACAATTGTCGCTAGATCTCTTTCCTGCCATCACTAAAACCAGATTTCGGTTAAAACACTTCACAACACTCCTTATTAAACCTTACCTCAAGGTCATCATCGCACAGCTGACTTATGCTGATCAGATTCGCGACAAGACCTTCTACATGAAGTACGTTGCTAAGCTTGGGAAAGTCAGGGACATTGAGTCTGCCTCGGCCGAGAATTCGACCTTTGGAACCACCACCGAAAGTCACAGATCCACTCCTTAAGGCGTGTAATCACTGAGATACTGTTTGGTACCCGTCATATGTCGGGAACACCCGCTATCGAAGTACCATGAACCTGTAACGTTAGCTCGCAAAGAGGTGTACACAACAAGACTTTTATCCCTGATTTCTAATCCAAGCTTTCTTAGAAGATTTAACCACATTCTGTTTACTAGAATTCGAAGACGCGCCGGCTGATTTTTCTCCAGACACATCTTTCAACACTGATTTCTCAATGTTGATCGATATGTTGGGTAACATCTCAGCTGACATCGATTCTTAGCAGAAATCTCTCTCTTCAATTTCCAGCAGTAAGATTTTAAGTGACCTGATTTCTTACAGTGTTCACACAAAAAGAATTTATCATGAGTTTTTGGGGTCACATGCTCGGGACTATCCTTAAGATTCGAAACTTCATCATTCATGGATTGAGCTTTAACAAAGACAATCTTAGATTCTCAAGAGTCAAGGGTTTTGTACTATCATGAACAGATTGACAGTTATAACCTAGACCTTGTTTATCAGTAACTCCAATAGATAGTACCTTTTCATGGCTAGTTTGCTCCTATTCCATTTCGCAAAAGTTCTGTCGGCATCATTGAGTCGCTTCTGAAGTGAGTCGATTTCCCTGTCCTTTCGTGTCAAAGCGCTTCCAACTTGTTCATGCCATCCATTAGACCTTCAATGACCTTCTCGTTTTTCTCATTTTCCTCGGACAGTAATTTCACCGCGGCACGAAGTTGTGCGTTGATCGTCTTTTCTACTTCATATTGTGATGTCAACTGCTTAACGGCTTCTTCACCACAGTCTGTCTCAGTTTCTGTATCATCACAACTCAAAAGACCATCAAGACAGTTTGAATCATCATAATCAAAAATGATATGTTTTACAGATGTTGAGTCAGATGTTGGCTCAACATCCGTTACCGCAGTAAGGCCGATTTGATTATCTTCATCTTCTTCGTCGTCAGAAAATGACTGGATGATCACGGATGATTGCTTAGGCTCTTCTTCTTCATCTTCATCTTCCTCGTCTGACAGATCGATCCACATGACTTTACCACCACGCTTGCGAATGGTATTGGCACATTCGTTGGCAAAATGGCCCCAACCTTGGCATTCAAAACACCGAACTGCCTCATAGTTGATATTCTTCTTTGGCTTTCCATCTAGCCTCCCAAAGGTTTCCGTTTAGGGAACGGAGGAGCTGAAGATGGTTCTGCCTTGGCATTCTGGCCTTTTCTGAATGTTGGGCCAACATTTTGCACAACATTCTTCTTCTTGAAGAACTTGGCGAATTTCTTTACCACCATGGCCATGTCTTCTGCGTTTCTAGGGTCGACATCAATCAGTTCATCAGATGGCTGGGTGACTAGTGCGAGGCTCTTTCCACGAGAGGCCCTCTTTTGGACTTCAAGATTGGTTTCATTGTTTCAAGATGTTCATCAACACGTTGAAGTCCATGGTAGCTAGATTGTGAGACTCCTCGATCGCTGACACCTTCATATTAAATTTTTCTGTTAGTGTACGAGTTGCTTTTGAATTTAATACCTTGTTTGACAGAGGATCTCCTAGGCTGGCACACTCGCTGGAGATGGTCAGAAGCTTCCCAAAGTACGTCGTAATATCCTCGTCTTCCTTCATTCTGATATTCTCGAATTGGCTTAAGAGGAGGCGTAGTTTGGTTTCTCGCACCGTAGTATCACCTTCACAGTACCTCTCGAGCAGATCCCACGCATTCTTGGCCGTTGTACAGTCTGGATTATCTTAAACATGAAGATATCCACCGTGGAGAAGATGGCGTTGAGAGCCTTGTCATTGAATTCAGCTAGGCTTCGCTCGGCTGCCGTCCATAGTTCGACTGGTTTGTCGACAACCTCGCCATCTGCATCAGGTTCTGTCCTTGGTGGGGTATACCCGTGAAGTACTGCTTCCCATGATCGCACGTCGATTGACTTGATACACTGACGAACTCGGACCTTCCAATACGCATAGTTGGTGCCGTCAAGAACAGGGACTTTGCCGATGTTGTTGGAACTGGTAATATCCATTGTAGAGGATTTTAAGTGCTTAGTGACGTCAAGCGTTGGCTCTGATACCACTTTGAAGGTGGTCCCTTACACAATGGATAAAAATCGCTAAGTGATAAACTGATGTTGGACGTGATGTTGGGTTAACACTCGAACTCACTTTTTAAGCACAGCGGAAATGATAGAAATTTAGTAATAAAAACGAAACGAACACACACGATGTTTTGTGCAGCAAGTCAAATAACTTGCTGCGAGACCCAAAGGGTAAAGATCCACTAGAAAGATGGATTACAAAAACTACCGAAAAAGATAGTCAAAAGCTAGTCTAGCCAAAACCTACGAATCACTAAAGAATTCAGCAACAACTAGACTGAAAAGAAAACTCTTTCAAGAAAATAAACTCGCTCAAAGACGCTCTGTTTTTCGCTCGTGTTCGTCGTACTTCGAAATGATTAAGTCTTTCGACTTATATATGTCTTCACTCGTAAAAGACTTGTCCAAAGGACTTGGCAACTTCCCACAACGTCCACTAACGTCCACTAAGCGTATTTGGACAGTTAGTGACCGTTGAACTTGACTTGATCAGCTCGAATTGCTCGATCTTCACTTGAGCTCCAAGTCGCCTATTTTTAGTATGCTGTTTTCCGATTTTGCTCTAACTCATATACGCTTCTCCACGAGGTTTGATCCGTTCCAGTCCTAGAATAAGTCCTACACAATACTGTAAAAATGCCCACGTCATTAGTAAAATTTAGTTTTGGGCATGAAAGATAAAACTGAGAAAGGGAACATTCTCGGCCAACAAATGGTGGCTAGAATGTTACCCCAACATTGTCAATGCTGAAATGCTCAACATTAACACGCGTCGTTCGTTGCAATAAGCTGACAATGAGCGAGATTTCAAATGTTTTTATTCTTCTAGGCTGCGTTTACTTGGGCACACAGGAAAACAGAATATAAAAGCCCAAGATAAAAACTAAAGATAATAATCTTGTCCCATCTCCTTCTTTGTTGTTCACTTGCCAACTGCGTACCTCATTTTCATATATTCAATTTGACAAATATACCATTTGATAAAATTCAACCTAACAAGACATGAGCGTTCAATCGCAAATGCAGTGATGGTCAAATTGGTTAAAGCCGATCTCATGCCCAACTAGCTTTTTCTTCCCGAGAAACTCTTCTCCTACATACCTTTGACATCGGCAACTTTGATTGCCAAATTTAGAGACATCTGCTGATATACAGATTTTTTGCTATTTACATAATTGCTCAAACTTACATCTACCGATATCTACTGAAAATCATTGCTAAAAATGAGCTAAAACAATACCTATCACTCGCTTTTGGATTTGTATGTATGTACCTTCCACATCTGTCGACATATAAATGAAATTGAAAAAAAAAACAGAAGACTATGCAAAAAAGCCGTGGATTATTTACACTAAGCCAATTTTGAATAGAGCATGATTTATCTCCCATCTACCATCTTAGTGGGGCATAAGCGCGGTCGGCCTTTGCAGGGAAGAGGACCACTTCGAGAAGGCAAAGCTCGGAGCTTGCCATTGAACCTATACCGCTCTTCATTTCCGGATGATCCGAGGAGCGAGGCACCGTCCAAGACCGCTTGAAAATCTCGAGTGGCCTCCATAAATATGGTCTGTGGTCTGCTCAAATCATCTGAGAGAACGTAAATTGGGGTTTGAGAGTGGAGGGTCTTTTTGTAATTTCATGAATAATAGTCGTTGATGGAGTAATTAACTTGCCCAAGCCCCACTAGATAACTTATCTGGGATACGAGAGTTTACAGTAGCGGGCTCACCTTAATCTCGGGCTTTATCCAAATCCATAAATTGGAAAGTGAACAATATTATGCTGAAGTGAATGTACTTTATCTAACAATATTAGTAGACTTTGACCATTTTGGTGATTGACACGTCATCAAATGGTACTCCCCACTAATCAAATGTTTTACTGTACTTCAGGTAGAGAATAACAACGTCGTACGACATTGCCGATTGCGTAAGATGAGCAACATCATAACCAAACTTCAACAACTAATTTATTTAACATTTATTATTTCTTTATGGCTACGTGTGTTTATTTGGATGCTTGATGAACACAATTTTAATAAAGGGTTAATTAAAGATCATGCCCCATTAAGTATTTTAGTTTTTGGTTCAGATCCCATTACATTGGGCTTTAGGATTAAACCCACTTTTCGAAAAATTGAGGGGTCAGGCCCTAAAATGACGCAAAAAACGTATTTAACCCTGACATATGCCAAAATTACGTTGTATTCCTAAATAATCCGTTCCAGCCATTATAACAGTCGATGCTGAAAAAGAACACTTTCTTTCACGTGGATAACAACAGTCTTGTATCGAGTACCATATGTCGTCTATTTAGTAACAAATAACGTCGCAGAAATAACACAACATTAAAAAATAATACCGCTTCCTGCAACATCATTTGTTAATGTGTTACTGCAAGAATCGGCATTATTTTTGAATGATGTTGTACTTCTACGACTTCGTTTGTTACTAAATAGACGTCATATGGTACTCAATACAAGACTTTTGTTATCCAAATGAAATGAAGTGTTTTTCAGCGCAAAACTGTTATAATTTTTCTTAAACCCTCCACCTGCCCATCCCCCTGTTTTCCCAGACAGAAAATTCATCATTATGGGGAGCAATGCTCGATCAGTGGGAAAAATAGGGTTTCGATAGTCCGATGTAATAAATATGTCTGTTAATAACATTTTACTGTCGATAAGTAACGTCTTATGCCGTTAAAGTAACACTTATGGTTTTTACGGTAACAAATCAGTATAATTGTGTAACAGTTATAATTGTTCTTGAACCCTCCACCCGACCATCCTCCCCCTGTTTTCCTAGACAGAAAATTCATCATTATAGGAGCAATGGGTTACCAATTTTCAATCTCGAAACGTGTAATAAGATCGAAACGCTAATGATTTGATCTTTATAGAAAAACGCTAATGGTCGTCGCGTCGAGTTTAGGGTTTACGGTTTAGGGTTTATGGTGCAATAACGCATGATGGAAAACAAAACAAGGTATTAACAATCGACTGTGTTCGATCAGTGTGAAAAATGGGGTTCGATATGTAATAAATATGTCTGTTAATAACATTTTACTGTCGATAAGTAACGTCTTATGACGTTAAAGTAACACTTGTGGTTGTTACGGTAACAAATCAGTATAACTGTGTAACATAAAACTGACGTCAAATACCATTCAGAAATAACTTTTATTAAGGGTAATTTCGTCAGATCACAGTTTTGTGTCCTTTTCACTTATTTTTTGAAAAAATAGGTCCTTATAAATAAAGAAAATTCTGACAGGCCTGATTCCTAATTTCAAAATATAATAGGACGTCACACAAAATTTGCCCTTTAATAAATTTAGGGCCGAATATTGCCACCCATACACAGCCCAGACAATATAAATGAAATAACGTCCATGTAACTAAATGAGATGAGAATATGATATAAAATCCACTAACTTACATGAGCAAAAATATACGTTCAAACATCATAAATAGATGTCGTCACAACTTCAGTTGTGATGACCACCAAGAAAGAAAATAACCCAAAATTAAATCTCTCCCCCTATTTATAATTCATTGCAAAGCATTAACAAAAGCCATCAAAGACTCAACGTCCCTCTTCTCCGACCGATACTTAATGGGCCCTCGCCGAGTGCTTAGGAAAGAATAAAATCGTCGGAAAACTTCCCATCATAAGAAACTCCTTCGCAAAACCTTTCCTCCTCCTCGCCGTCCGCCCTAAACTTCCCAACCCTAATAACGCCACCACCTTCGCCCGCCAACCTCTGTGCCAACTCCACGTAAGAACCTTCCATCGCCTGGCAAAATTGACACCACGGAGCATATAGCACTACTATCCAGGCCTCCCTCCTTTCCTCGAGCCTAAGCAAATTCTCCATCGCGAGCTTGCTCAACCCCAAGATTTCCCCGACGCCAACAAAGAGATCGTTTTTTGCATCGTTAAGGCTATCGGCGCTTTTGTCCTCGTCCTTGACGTTTCCCTTGTGAAGGCCGCACTCCTTAGCCCGAGCGCCTCCCCACCACCATCGACCCTCGCGCTCGTGCTGCCCGGGCAGGACCGCCCTGGTGCACGGCTCGCACCCTATCGAGACGTACCCGTTCGCGTGGAGGGAGTTCACGGGCACGTCCATGGCTCGGAGGAAGGCCCACACTTCGGTTCCCTTCGTGTTGGCCATCGGGTTCCACTTCACCAGGCTTCCCGCCCCTCCGCCGAGCCCTTCGAAGGCGGGGTCCACCTGAACCACTGGGATCTCCGACCTGCGTGTTCGATGGAAATATAATATGTAAGATTTTTTGTAAAAAATAAATAAATAATGCGGTCCCTTCTGTAGAGATTTTTCGGGTCCAATTCCAGCCCAAGCCCAAGTCCATATAACTTGTGGGGTTCATCTCTAAAATCAATTGGTAATAGAGGGAATTAGCCCAAAGGTTAAACGTTTAGGTGGATAATCTAGTGGTCATTCAACAATTGGTAGATTTTAAATTTGGACTTTGTCCCCGATTTTTTTCAGGCCCAATTCTAGGCAAGCCCAAACCCATATAAGCTTGTGGGATTTCTCTCTAAAACCAATTGGCGACAGAGAGAGTTAGCCCATAAGCTTCTATACATCAACTTCTTCGATTTAATCGACGTGAAACTTGAATTTGACACACAACAGTCCCACATCGAATAAATCAAGCTCTCAATTGGTTAGGAAGGACTCCTTGATTTCTAATTAACTACCTTGTCCCTGGGGACTGGTCCTTGCGCTGGCCAGTGATCCATGCCTTGAGGCCCGTGAGGGCTTTCCTTAAGGGGCGGACTTTCCTTACTCGGCAACATTCTTGGTGGCCGTCTTCGTAGAAGGAGAAAAGGCCCTTGGTTCGGACCAAGGCTTGGACTTCTTCGGCGTCTGGGAAGGTGTATTCGATGCGTATGTCGTAGCGCTTTTCGACCTCTTCGAAGTATCGGTAGGTCTCGGGGTTCAGCCGACCCGTGTCGAGGCTGAATACGCGGAACGGGCGGCCCGTCAGGCGAGCGTATTCAATCAAAGCAACGTCTTCCGCGCCACTGCGTATAAATTAATACGGAATTTTCGGATCAGCAGTGAATTAATTAACAGAATTCAATATTCAGTTCACCCGAATCAATTAATCAATATATCAAGGAGACAGCTTCAGTTATCATTCGACTTGAGGTTATTATTATAGTCCTCAAATTCTAACTATTACTACTAAAGTATAGCATACCTGAAAGCAATGGCTATGTCGTTTCCGAACTTGGCGAGCGCCTTGTCCATGATCTCAAGTGGGGAAGCATTTTCGAGTTCTTTAGCCAACTTTTCGTAGTCCTCACCTCTTCAACTTTCTCCTCCACCTCTGAGGAAAACAGCAAACGAAGGACAAAATCGTCGATTCGCAGCAACACACAGATGTAAGAAATGAAAGACAATGTAAAAAGTCTAATTTCTATTACCAGGAGCAGCAACAACGTCGTCGCCGAGGGAACCATTGAATCGTTCCTCTTAGGCTCAGCATTCAGCGCCTTGACGGCGGTTTGCCTCCTTGATGAAAAATACCCATCATCGTTGATAAGCTCTGAGGCCGATCCACGGCTGAAATGAGCTCAATTGGGAGGCTGCAAAAGGGAAAGAAGCAATAAATTCAAACAAAAACGCTCAAAACTGAGAAAAAGAACGTGGGCCGAATAAAAATACTACCTTTCGCATGATCGAAAGATGAGCCGTGGACAGCAGACGATGATGCAATGGAAAAGGCATGTTCTTCAAGGGTTCTTCTTCTCTTCTACTGGGTTGAAGAGCTTGTTTAATTGTGTGCCTTTGCTGTGAATAACGTTATATAAGACGAGGCAATATGAGTGGTCAGGGAAAGTTTTTTGATAGGTTCATTGAACGTGGACGTTTTTGCGGACCGCGACGAAGGTGGGCGATTTTTGTATAGTGTTGTACGTTCGTGTCATGTTATCAGGTTGCACCTTCTTTGATTTTTCTCTTAAATGATTTCGTAATATTATGATTGGTTGACGATTACTCATTTATTACTTATTGAATTGAAATGGGTGTCTTTCAGTTCATACGTGGACATCATATTACATTATTTTGTATGTCCAAAAGCTCCAAATACCATAAATAAATCCATATATTACATGGCCCCAATCTTCTATTACACGAATTCCACAGATAAATCAAGTGGTGACAATTTGATGTAAAAGTCAGCAATCTTTATTGTTGTGTCTCCTATGTCATAAATTTGATTTTGACCTGCTAAATTAATTGAAGCTTCTCGGGCTTGTGACGGGCCCAAGTTAGATGGGCCGTAAATCAATTATTAAAAAATGGTCTGTAAGCCCATTAATTATTTAATTTTGCCAGAAGAAGAATCGACGTTTTCCTTCGTCAGGTTCGTAATTTTTTTTAATAGAATATTAAAATGAGGAAAAAAAGGCAGGTAATAATATAAACGCCCAACAACACGCAAGCTTAGTCAGCCTCTGAGCTTTTTTCATCCATACCTCTGCAACACTCTTCCCCATTATCGAAGACGCGTCTCTCCATCTCCGTAAGTCCTTCCTAGCTCTTTTTTTTTCGTTTTCTTCTCGTATTTCTCATGCAGATCGTATTGGATTGTGTGAATTCGTCGCTAACTTGAGGTATTGTTATGGCGATCGTAGTAAGTACTTTTTGAATTGAGGGGGAGCTGTTTGATGATTTTACGAAATAGGTATTCGCTTGATTTAGGTATTCCTAAGCTAAGCTCAGTCGCTGATTTTCACTGCTCTTTTTTCATGGTTCGTGTTATGCCTCACTTCATTCATACATGCGTGCGTGACTTAGGTTTTTATTCGTCGCAGTTATGGTCTGGGAATTGGGGATTTTCGCTGATTATCTCAATTGTTTGATGAATTTGATCCTCGCCCTAGCTTAGCTTATGGCTGAGTGAGTGAGTTTACTTTTTCTTGCAGCTACGAAGTTTCGGTTCCCCTTTTGCGCGTGGCCCGTGCTCTTCTCCAGTTCCATCCCTCAGGGGAAAAATCATAAATAAAATAAGAAAATCACATCCCTAACACTCTAACCATGGAGGTCATCAAGCTATGGCACGACAAGCGCGAAGGAGAGACGTACGAAAACTTCGCCGAGCTCTTCGCAGTCATCAAATCCACCGAAAAGCTCGAGAAAGCCCACGTTCGCGGCGTAGTCCTCCCATCAGAGTACGAAGCAGAGTCTCAGAAGCTAATCGCCCACTTCGAAACCCGATCTTCGACTCTAAAGGACATCGTCCCTATCATCGAAAGCTTCCAATGAATGCGGGTAAGTAAGGATTTCTGTACATTGGTGATTTTGTTTGATGGAAGGCTTCTACTATTTCTGTAGATGTTCTGTTCTATATAAAAGTGTTATGTTTGGAGAATATCTGGTGAATTGAAAGCTATGCTTCTAACTGTTGCAAATCAGTTCACACTTCTCTTGGTCATTTTGTTTGTGTGTGTTCATTACACTGCTTGTGTGGAATTGAAGAAGCAACTGAAAAGTCATTAATTGAAAAATCAATAAATTTTTACACTAACAAGTTCACAACTGTCTTCTCCAACGGGCCGTTTCCCTTCGCTGTGCAGGCCTTTTTTTTGGCCCAATACAGAAGGTTCGATGACCATTGCTGATGTAATAATTACTACTGCCAATTCTTTAGGGGAAAATTATAAAAATGAGTCACTAAGTATGTTAATTTTTTATTTTGGTCACTATGTTTGTCAGATACAAAACTAGGTCACTAAGTATGTATATTGTGACAAAATCGGGTCGCTGGCCTCTTCTTTCGATTTTGGGTGACTATGTTTGCCAGATACAAAACTAGGTCACTAAGTATGTATAGTAACAAAATTGGGTCGCTGACCTCTTCTTCTTATTATATACATACTTAGTGATCAAATTTGTAACATACTTAATGACCTAATTTTGTTACTATATACATACTTAATGACCTAGTTTGTTTGTAATTAGTGACTTAATTTTGCTATTATATATATACCTAGTGATCTAGTTTTGTAGTTGGCGAACATAGTGATGCAAAATATAAAAAAAATGGTATACTTAGTTAGTCAATTTTATAATTTTGTCAATTCTTAGAGTTCTTTTTATCCTAAATTAGTGAGTCATTTTTATAAGGGAAGATTTCAGTTCAGGCCCCCCTTAAGTTTGCAATTACCCGTCAGACCCTGTCAGAAATTGATTAAGTTTTAAGAGACCTACTTTTTTATAAAAATCGAGTAAGGGACCCAAAAGTAGAGTTTGACGAAAATACCCTTGGCTTTATTTTCCAGCGGATCTCGCGGCATGTTCTTTTGCTCTTATATGAATCGTTATTTTTACTTCATTATATGTCACAGCTACCGCATTTTTGTTACTTTGGAAGACAAATACGTTATTATTCCATAATCTTATGTTACTTCTCTACTGCAAAATGTTGTCGACAGAATTTTTTGCATTTAACGATCGAAGTCATTTTCTTACACTGAATCGAGCCAAACAAATTCGACTGCCCCATGCAACCGATTCGACGTGTCATTATGATATTGGCGACGCACGAGGTCGAATATGCTTGTCTAATTAGGGTGCAAATTCGAGAACCTAATGGCAAATCGCATTTAGATTTCGACATAAATTGCAAGTAATCGGTATAAATTCGAGGTACCCATGAGAAATCTAGGTTTATTTTCCTAATTGAGTCAATAACATAGATATTTATGCAGTTTTCATCTGTTTTTCAGCGTCGGATGTGATTTTCGCTATTCCTCGCGTTGCATTGCTTCAATGCAGATTGTGTTATTTAAGACAGATAGAGAGTTATTAAATTTCAGCTAAATGTTACCTATTAGTCAGCACCAGTTATTAAACATGATAAATTCGTTATTTTTTGCTATGTTATAAGTATTTCTTTTTTACACGATTTAGGGAAAATATAATATACGTTTCTTGCAACTAATCGGTATAAATTCGAGGTACCCATGAGAAATTAAGGTATATTTGACCTTATTGAGTCATTAACGACGTGATTTATGCACTTTTCATCTTGTTTTTTAGTGTCGTTTGTGATTTTTCGTTTTATTCCTTTCAATCCGTTACTTGTATACAGACTGTGTTATTTACGACGGACAATTCGTTATTACCTTCGCGACGTGTTACTTCTGAGTCAAAATTTGTTATTAACCGTAAGACAATTTTTATTTTTTGCTATGTTATAAGTATTTCTTTTTTACACGATTTAGGGAAAATATAATATACGTTTCTTGCAACTAATCGGTATAAATTCGAGGTACCCATGAGAAATTGAGGTCTATTTTTATCTTATTGAGTCAATAACGACGTGATTTATGCAATTTTCATCTGTTTTTTAGTGTCGTTTGTGATTTTCGTTCTTTTTTCCCAATCCATTGGTTGTATACAAAATGTGTTATTTACAACAGGCAATACATTATTAACTTTTAGCGATGAATTATTTTTTAGTGACATTTGTTATTACCCTGAAGACATTTGTTATTTTTGTGAAACTTATCAACATTCTTTTAAAATGACGATAGTTTTTGGGGTTTAGGACTTACGGGTTCGAGGTTAAGATTAAGGGTTTACGACATGAAATTTTGGGAGAATGATCCACGACTTGTGCAGGTATTTCTACAACCTTAAAAAAATTTTGGGTTCGTGGTTTAGGGTTAGGGTTTGGGGTTTCGGGCCTCGGATTTAGGGTTTTGAGCTTAATATTTTGTGTTTGTGGTCTATAAATGTTATTAGTACTTATTGTTGACGTTTGAACATGTTTGTTGTGCAATTTGTAATGTTATGTTCCATTAAAGGGGATAGTCTATGTTTTGCAATGGAGGACTACATGTTTATATATCTATTGAGATCAACATTTTTCTATTGACATCAATTTTCGCGTAATGTGTATTTTAAAGGAATGTGGTGATTAAACTTCATCAAATTATATATTTACATGAACATCCATATTAAACATCCAAAATAAAAGTGTATTTTCGTACGAATTAATCGAATTATTGACGTGGTATTAAATAACATTTATAAGGTATCAGTATTGATCAGTGTGTTATATTGATTGAGTTCGAGTTGTTTTTTTAACCTAACGTGTGTTGTTGTTTTCCAATTAATGTGGTACAATTTTGAGAAAGTCCTGTAAATATGCTCTGACAATTCCGTTAAATTCTCTGACGGTAGAACCTTCTAGAATGTTCTCAATGAAGTGTTTTTTTTACATGTATATGTGTTATATTTGTTGTGTAAACTGTTACTCACTTAAAAAACGTTTTAGTCTTAGAGAAAGCTAAAATTCGTTTTTAATAGTAAGACCCATCTGAAATTGAGGACGGGAAAACTTTATTAGTCACAAACAATGAGATTTATGCAGTTTTCGATCTGTTTTTAGTGTCGTTTGTGATTTTCGTTTTATTCCTTTCGATCCATTACTTGTATACAGACTGTGTTATTTACGACAAACAATGCGTTATTACCTTTAAGCGACGTGTTACTTCTAAGTCAAAATTTGTTATTAACCACAAGACATTTGTTATTTTTTGCTATGTTATAAGTATTTATTTTTTACAACGATTTAGGGAAATTATAATATACGTTTCTTGCAACTAATCGGTATAAATTCGAGGTACCCATGAGAAATTGAGGTCTATTTTACCTTATTGAGTCAATGACGACATGATTAATGCACTTTTCATCTTGTTTTTTAGTGTCGTTTGTGATTTTCGTTTTATTCCTCGATCCATTACTTGTATACAGACTGTGTTATTTACACAAACAATTTGTTATTACCTTTCAGTGACGTGTTACTTATAAGTCAAAATTTGTTATTAACCTTACGACATTTGTTATTTTTGCTATGTTATAAGTATTTATATTTACGCGATTTAGAGAAAATATAATATTCGTTTCTTGCAACTAATCGGTATAAATTCGAGGTACCCATGAGAAATTGAGGTCTATTTTATCTTATTGAGTCAATAACGACGTGATTTATGCAGTTTTCATCTGTTTTTTAGTGTCGTTTGTGATTTTCGTTCTTTTTCTCCCGATCCATTGGTTGTATACAGAATGTGTTATTTACGACAGATAGTGTGTTATTACCTTTCAGTGACGTGTTACTTCTAAGTCAATATCAGTTATTAACCATTAGATATTTGTTATTTTTTTCATGTTATAAGTTTCTTTTTTACACGATTTAGAAAAATTTAATATCCATTTCTTGCAACTAATCGGTATAAATTCGAGGTACCCATGAGAAATTGAGGTCTATTTTATCTTATTGAGTCAATAACGACGTGATTTATGCAGTTTTCATCTGTTTTAGTATCGTTTTCTGATTTCGTTCTTTTTCTCCGATCCATTACTTGTATACATAATGTGTTATTAATGACAAACAATGCGTTATTAACTTTCCGTGATGTGTTATTTCTGTGTCAACATTTGGTATTATCCACATGACATTTGTATTCTTTGCTATTTCGTTATTTCTGACGATTAAAGCTGCAAATTAGCAATACGAATCATACCCACGATCAAATTAACAATAATTTCAACATATTAGGTCATGAACTTTGATGTTATCGGCTACCATCTCAACGATTTTTTTGATTTATGTTTCAGTTTTTTCTGTAGTTAGCATCCATATATGCCTCGGTTTATAAGACCCATCATGGTTAACGAGTTCTGCAACATCAAATTAACATCTATTCCTTATTCGATCTGCAGCACCGAAATTTACCCAAGTTTTAGTGAGATCTGCTTTTTCGGTCGGTTATTGAAGACGATGGCATTTTCAGCGTTATTGTGCTAAAATTAGGAGGGTGAATATGTCATTTCTCGTCAAAATGGTTTTTTCTCTAACTATTTCAAACAGTTGGTCCTTATCAGCAACCCAAACGTAAATAGGGCCTGAACCCAATTTAAACTCTAAATAGGGCCTGACCCTAAATTAACCCTTTTTATAATTGTGCCAATATTTAGAGTTCTTTTTATCCTAAGTTTGGTGACAAAAGTCGTACGTGGTCGGTCGGTTAATCAACTAATATACTATAATAACAAACGATGAATGGATAGAGAAACTGCCCAACAATTTAAAAAACGCAAACGGCTATCATTATCTGGTACTTTATTGAAAGTGTTTTAACACTTATCCAGAAGCTAACTTTATTCATAATTAGCAATTAATCATCTGTCTAGAAAACGCTCGTCGTTAAGATCTTGATTTGAGTACGTGTCCGAAAAGAGAGAACACAATGATTAATGTGATTGCTAGACGAACTGATATAATCTCCACGTTACGATTAAGTTTAATCTAATTCGAATATGAATTATGTTGCTTTGGCACTTCACCTAATATGATTTTAACCTAAACATACTCATTTCTTTTGCGTTAATGATGAACCTTCCTTGCATGTATAGATTCAAGAAACTTGTGTATTCTTTTTTTTTTAACCATTATCGCGAAGTTTCACAATCTTTTCAAACTCAGTCATCATTCTGTGGGGACAATTCGTCTACTCATATGCTGACCACATGGCTCGATCTGTTAAGACACATCGAATAATACAGAATGTAATATGAGTGTCTCCTCTATAATAATATAATATACATAAATACATAACCAATATTGCACCATTTTGTCCTCTTCCATGCGTCGGAATGACGCCGCGATGATGTCATACTAAATCTTTTTTCTTTTTTTTTTCCTAACGTAAATTATCAATATGAAAATATTACCTAGTTACCAAGGTGGCAGTGTGACCTACATTGTGCTAGGACGTAGTTATTATTGTGCAACACCATCTTTAAATCCTAATTAATTTTTATTAATTATATAAATCTTGCATGCATTTGTACTAGGAGACGTCATGCCTCATAAACCATGACGTAAAATTTGAGGATTAACTGAGCCTAACCTAAATTAACAACATTCCTTTTCTCGAAAGACAACAAGCGCATAATCCAAGCAGTGGATTCATGTGGACATAATAAGCTTTTGCCCATCGGCATGAATATTCAATTAGAATAGAAAGTTGCCTTTTTAATAATAGTATTTTCAATCTCTACTAAGTTTAAATTAATTAAAAATTTGGTGGTCACAATTCAACAAGGGTTTTGACTCATCTCGGCGTGCACTATGTGGGACCCAAACTTTTTCACAATTTCAGAGCAGTACGCATCCTTTCACATTAACTACGAATTATTTTTAAAAAAAATACGAAAAATAATTTTTTTATAGTTAATAGAATAAGGCAGTATTTACGAACAAAAGTGCCACATTAATAACTAAACTTTTAGGAAATTTAACATCCCCACAACTTCGGTGGACTTACCTAACTCGACTTTAAGTTTCACTTAACACAAAAGAGAGTCAACACGCTGTATGAGATGGAAATAAAATATGTTGACTTGCTAATGATGGAAGCTAGTCAACCATTTATTCGACTTAAAATATTATATAATTTGCATACCTTCATTATTTTAGTAGACAACACATTAATCCTATAATTAGTAATAACTCGGTTCTATATAATTCTCAACTCCGTGTCTTGCAAAGTTTCCAGTTACTGAAAGCCACACCAGACGTGCAAAGTTGCAACTTTTACAATTTATTTTTCTAATATTGAAAGAAAAAAATGTCTCAAGATTATTATCAAGGTGGAGTTTGCGAAGGAAACTTATGGACGATCAATTCATCATCTCGGAATCTTTTCCGTACATCTCCATGTTCGTCTTCCATTAATGACTTCATGTGGTCAAACCTTAACCTAACTATGATGAACATGGAAGAATCCCCAAGGTTGAGTTTTTATTGCAGCTACGCTCATGTTGTACGAAATTTTTACATCGTTTGCTCTTGCAAAATCGTGTAATTCATATGTTTTCTTCGTAAAAATGATTTATCTGCTAATGACTTAATGTTTCTTATTAGCCCTAACAAAGGTAAAAGAAAAATTGATCTGAGCTTATACTATGCTGAAGGAAAGAAAACTCAGGCTTGTGTGATGATTTTTCTCTTTGCAGCAAAGAGAACATAATGGCCACGAAGCAGAAGACATCGTCAGTCAAAAGACCCAAGATTTCTGTTATTCAAGCATGAGTAATCATCCCCCATGAGCTCAGCTTTATCAGCAATACCTTTCAAGATTCATCGAATGATCCACTCAAGACTCATCAGCAAGCGTCATTTGTCGTCGTAAACAACAATCCCATTATTACAACAAGTCCCCTTTCAGTAAACAACAACTCAGCTCCGTCATACGACTACTACAGTTCATCAGTACTTCTGCAAAACCTATTTGATATGAGTTCTCCAACGACCATACACGCATCCCTCCTCGGGTGATAGTAATAATGATAACCTAGGATGGAGGAGGATGAGCATCAGTTCTTCGCAGACGATGAGTTCAGTTTCATTTCCCACTTCAGATAATCGTTCTTATGGGGTCGCTGGTAATGATTTGGAGTTCAGTTATGGTGACGCAGTACCGTATTGGAGTACTTCATCTGCTGTTACATGTGATGTTGGGGCCAGCGTTCTTTCTTCAACTCAGCATCATAAACAGCAGTTCATTGCTCCATCTGTTTCAAAACCTAAGCTCGGCAGCTTTGCTGCAAAGGTATATACATAGATATATGTTTGTGTTCTTGTTTCTTTACACGCACGCGCATATGAAAATGATGTCTGAGAGAGATCTTGAAAACTGATTAACAGCGAAATGGAGAAGTCAAGAAAGCTCATAATGAAGCCTCGTTGAAGCGTAGTAAGAAGACTGAGACTTCTTCGTCTCCTTTGCCTAACTTCAATAAGGTTAGTATTATTGATTTGCAGGCCTTACATAAGATACAATCAATGGCGCCCCACTTAATGGAGTATATATCATCATCAACTTGTATAAAAACCTAAAATATTTTTGGGTTTTCGAGCTAAAGCGGAACAAGAGAAGCTAATAACTGTAACTGAACTTAGTTAAACATTATCTTTTCATTTTGATTAAAAAGCCGAGGATACATTATTTGTTATAATGTCGTCTGTAAGCTTTTTCATTTTGTTCTCTTTTCTCCTTAATTGTACAGCAGGTCAGGAAAGAGAAGCTCGGGGACCGTATAACAGCACTTCAGCAGTTGGTTTCACCTTTCGGAAAGGTAAAGGTTAATTTTTTTTTTGGATTTTCCGTTCAACTTTTTCTGCAAAATAAAATGAATCTTATGTATTTTCTGGGGAAAGCAACTGAAACTTTGATACTCTTTTTCGATAATAAGACTGACACAGCTTCAGTACTCCACGAAACCATTGAATACATAAAGTTCCTCCACGATCAGGTCAGGGTAAGTATATGTCAGCAGATTTATATCATTACATTTATATCTTTCTTAAACACTTGTTTATGAGTCTTAATTCTCTCTTTTTTTTTTTTCAGATTCTAAGTACTCCGTACATGAAAAATGCATCTCCTCCACGAGCTCAATACCAACAGGTGGGGCTCGAAGAACTTGTCTTGTCATATAGATGATATATAATGACATATATGGATAAACGATATATATTTTTTACGTTCGTTTATTATATTGCAGATGAATGCTGAGAATAACAATTATAAGAAAGATCAAATAGGGCAAATGCAGCAACAAGACTTGAGAAGCCGTGGGCTTTGTCTTGTGCCGATTTCAACCACTTTCCCAGTTGCTTCTGAGACGCCTAATATCGTGTAATAAAACCTTAAGGGAGAGCTTATAATTATAATATATGTTATTATATGATTTTCGGAATAAAAAGTAGTAGTAGTAGAAGTAGTTTAAGGGCAGGAACAGATGCTAAATTCAGCTTTAGCTTATTTTAGGCTCAAGGAGATGAAATTCATGAAAGCTGAATTTAGCACCATATAGGGCTTATATTACAAATTCTGTTCCTGTGTCTGTTTCTACATATATAATTCAAGTATGTAATTTTTAATGTCTTCCTTTTCAGACTTCAATAATGTAGTGTCCTTTCACTTCTTTTGCTTTGTATTCTGTACCAAACTCTAAGTAATCTTACATTATGGTAAAAAATTTCTTTACATGGTAGGGACGTCATGGTGTAAGATGCCGGACAAAAGAACATTTTGGAATCATAAGTTTTTTCCCATAAAGAATTGGAATTTTCGCAAGTTCTTGGTGAATACAATAGTACAATAATCGAGCATAACAGATTTCCACCTACTACTAGGCCTAATAGAAAACTTCGACTTCGGCCCATTCATTCCACGAAACCAAATTCATTATAAGATAGAAAAACGCATTTTTTTTTTTTTATAACTGGGAACGAGTAATCAAATCAAGAAGATGATCCTCCTTTGAGCTTCTTGGTGATGGCTGCAATGTGCTTTCCCTGGTGAAACGCCTGACCCATTTCAAGATCCGTGGGCTGCCTCGACCCGTCGCCGGCGTACGTGCCCGACCCGTACGGACTCCCGCCCTTCACCTCCTCCATTTCGAACATCCCCGCGCCGTACGTATAACCGATCGGCACAAATATCATTCCGTGATGAGTCAGCTGCGTTATGGCCGTTAACCTGCGGAGAATTACTCCGATCAAACAAAGAAAATAGATGGTTCGATTGATGTACTTACGGCGTCGTTTCTTGGCCGCCGCCCTGACTCCCAGTGCTGAAGAAGATGCCGGCGGGTTTTCCGGCCAGCGC
This sequence comes from Craterostigma plantagineum, assembly GCA_027422505.1. Lineage (NCBI taxonomy): Eukaryota > Viridiplantae > Streptophyta > Magnoliopsida > Lamiales > Linderniaceae > Craterostigma > Craterostigma plantagineum. Next base: position 23,917 of record JAPQWV010003153.1, read on the forward strand.
CTGAGTCCGCCACAGACCGCCGGTGGAGTCGAAGAACGCCTTGAACTGAGCTGCCATCATGCCGAACCTCGTCGGAAAACCGAACACGAACCCGTCGGCTTCGGTCAGCTGGGTCGGGTCTTTCATTACGGCGACCGACGGGTTCTTCGCCGGCGCGCCCATCTTGCCGAGGATCTCGCCGGAGAGAGTCTCCGGCACCTGCCACAGCTTGGCCTCGACGCCTTCTACGGATTCTGCTCCTCTCTTTATTTCGTGGGCGAGCTTCTCCACGTGGCCGTAGGTGGAATAGTAGCTGTAATTATTTATTATGTATATTTTATATATTGATTATAATATTGACTGAAAATACAAGACCATGTAGTGTAAAGAGAAAGATGCATACACGATATAGACTTTGGTCGCCATTGAAGAGCTAGCTAGCTGAATAAAGATGTCTGAAGTCTGAATGTCTGCGATGCGCAGAGATGGGTTCTTCTCTCTGCTCTATTTATAGTGTTTGTCTTGTTTGAAGATGAGACTTGACTAGAGTTGACCATTTTAATTTAGGATACATTATGTTTGGGGGCCCCAAAAATATTTTAAAATTGGTTTCAGGCTCTTTCGGAAAAAATATTAGTTTAAAGGATTCAATTTTCGTAAATTTTAGAGATAAGGACCTACAGTTACACAAGTGTTACTTCAGAGCAATGAAGTGTTACTGAGGAACAATGAAGTATTATTTCAGAACAATGAAGTATTACTGAGGAATAATGAAGTGTTATTACAGAACAACGAAGTGTTACTAAGAAACAATGAAGTGTTACTGCTGAACAGTGAAGTCTTACTGCAGAACAATTAAGTGTTACTGCAGAAATCGGTATTAAAACTAAATATTTTTCTGGCATAGCCTGAAAACTGAAACAATATTCTGACAAGGGCCTTAAACGAAATTTGCCCAGTTTATTACGTTGCTTGGACATGAAATAAACGTACGAGTGATGAAAATGGATCTGAACTGCTTTGGAACATCAATTAATATAAAAATAAATGATGATACAGATCTGAATCTGCTTTTAATTATTTTCCACAACAAAAGCCATTATTTTATTACTACACTTGGATGATGTGATCTTTGGCGTCACGCATTCGTACGCATCAATGTTATAGAGTTTGATGTCATGTCGAACACTTCTGTTAGCGGTTTCGTTTTCTGGAAGGGAATCTTCGTATTTATTTTTGCTATAATCTCCTTATAATTAAAAAATGATAAGTATAAAATAATTTTCATGAATAAGATATTATATAGGTCTACTATATGATTATTGCACCTTCGTAATAATGACGGCAATCAGACGTAATAAAGGCCACTAGAATTATAATTAACCTTAGGTCTGCGTACACATCGGCTGTCATAATTTTCATTGCAATAATATAGTTGGTAATGCTATTAATGCTAATTAAGAGCATTGTAATAATGTTGGATTGCTTAATATTGTCACACACATCATTATTGATGATAGCCGGATCATTAGATTGAATCGTCTTGCTTCGATCATTAATGCGTCATGAATAGATCATCAATATTGTAATAAAAGTCAACCAAAGTAACTCTGCTAGAATTTCACTTCTTGCCACAAATATATTATTAGGATGTTAGATATGTTTAGATTTGTTTATTCAATAATTAATTTTGTTATTTAGGTGCCTACGCGACAAATGAGTTATGGGAAGCATCTTCGATAGAGCGGATGCGTAACGGGTCAACACAAATACTAAAATTATTTTAAGCGTTCGTATTGTAGGTAAGCATGACCTAATTGAATGCATCATTCAGAAATTAGAACTTTTTTTATTACATTCAGTTTCATGACTATTCGAATGTCACAAATTCGGGTACTTCAATGAGCGTTGGCATGTGACTTTGTGATGCAGAAATATATGAAAATATATTCAGTACATGATAAACATATGTTTGTGAATAACAACATGAATATATATATATATATATATATATATATATATATATATATATATATAACACATATGAGAGGAACATCAAATGGAATCTCAAACCCTAAGTAGACGAAGTTATACGAGACAACAATACAAAAACTAATCATCCTTGGTGCATCGAAACGGTAACTTGATTGATAGAATATTCGACGGGCCGGGTCGACCCGATGTTGAAATGGGTAAATTTATCCTCGAAAACGGGTCGTTCGGGCGCGGGCAAATCCACCGCTTCACCGATGAGCATGGAGAGAACGCTTTTAATCGTCGGTCGATCCTTCGAAAATTCCTGCACGCATAATAGCGCGATTCGAATGCATCGAACCATCTCTTCTTCGAAGCCCTCGTTTTTTCTTATGTTCCCATCGACAAAATCCAATCCTCGCCCTTCCTTCCAAAGCTTCCACGCCTGCGCCGAGGGATCGATAATAATACTATTACTAAGTTAGAAATTAATGCTTCATCCAAACTCAACTATATATATATATATTTTATGTGTGACAACATCCACTTTATCGAGAGAACATACGAAGAACTACTTACGCAGCCTAAGATACTCTCGGGCCATTCGTTGCTTCTAAAATGCGCGTTCTCTTCTTCCCGCTGATGATTTCCAGCACTAGTACTCCGAAGCTATAGACGTCTGATTTTTCTGAAAATCTACCCTCGAGTGCGTATTCTGGGGACATATATCCGCTGTTTTCGGCATTATTATCGATTAGATTGTAGTATTAAAAGATCGAAGAACGAAAAAGAAGATCGATCGAGCGCTTACTACGTCCCAACGACTCTTGAAGTATTTTCTTGATCCTGGGCGCTCTTGAAAACCCTAGCCATCCCAAAATCCGAGATTTTAGGGTTCCATTCTTCGTCGAGCAACACATTGCTCGGCTTAAGATCTCGGTGGATTATCCTAACCCTAGAGTCCCTATGGAGGTATAATAGCCCACGACCAATCCCTTCGATGATTTTAAAGCGCGTACGCCACTCACGAATCTCTTTCGACGGGCCTTCTTCACTGTCTGTATAAGAATGAAAATAAGGCGAAAGAGATGATATATTATGTATATACGACTCGACAACTGACCGAAGAGGCAAATGTCGAGGCTTTTATTCGCAACGTATTCGTAGACGAGCATTTTCTCTTCGCCTTCCACGCAGCAACCCATTAGTCGCACGAGGTTCCTATGTTGAAGCCTCGAAATAACGGCCATTTCGTTCATGAATTCGTCGCCCCCTTGCCATGATTTCCCCGAGAGTCTCTTGACTGCAATTTCTCGCCCGTCGTCTAATTTTCCTTTGTAAACGTGTCCAAAACCGCCCTCTCCGAGCATGTTTTGGTCGTGGAATCGTTCGGTAGCGTTCGCTAGGGTTTCGAAGGAGAATAGTGTTAGCTCTTCGATCTGAATGCTCTTTTCTTCGTCTTGGAGGACTGCAGCCATTGAATCTGATAATGGAAACCCTTCTTTGCTTCCTTTGATTCTGCTGCCTTATAATTTCAATGTTTTAGACATCAAAAGAGCATCAACTGATGATCAGAATTAAGAACTGATGACAACACCGTAATAAAAAGTAATGTTGAAGCTGTATATATAACCTCTTCTATTAGCCCTCCGTCGCCATGCGATGAAGATCATAGTTGAAATCAGAACTAAACCTCCGACGACAGAAAATACGATCACGAGCAACCTTTGCTTTCCATCTCCCCCTTCGTACATTAAAAAATAGAGAGGATTTTTTTAAGAACACTAACCTCGATTTTAGCGAGCATTTTTGTTAACGATATATTACTCCACTGATTACCTATCTCAGAACTCGCCAGGCGAATGTAAAGATCCACGCCTACGCCTTGAAATTGTTGGTTGTCGATCAATTTATCGCTCTCCCACCAAACATACAGCCGATGTTGTTCGAATCGTGGGCGTAAGCTATGCAAGAACAGTTCCTCAAACACCTAACCCTACACTCTTCGATATTGCTCGATCGAAAGGGCTCTGCAAAGTTGGGTATCTTCACATATCTCATCCTGAAGAAACCATCGTTATTGCCAACACTGTTATCATTACTATTATTACACTGCAACTGAGTCCTTCTAACACAGCCATTTGTCCAATTCCCTCTATCCCATTCCTCCTTATTCGAGGGCACGAAGCCCTTCAAACAAGAACACAATTTATCATCAGTTCTTCGTTTCTCCAAGTTGCAGATGCCAAAAGCCCCACACTTTCCATAAACATCGCACTCATTGCTCGGCACGGTCCACATATGATCCCAAGACTTCTTCTGATCGTCCCATATTGTCTTCTCCACCGAGCCCGAGGGGAGAATGGTGTACTTCGTGAAGAACCTATCGGGCGCAGCGCTGAGGTAGAAATTGCCAGGCGAAACTTCTGTGACCCTCAAACCGTTTGAGTAGGCAGTTTTGTACAGAGCCTCCATTCCCAGGAAAATCTGACCGTTCCATGGCCCAGTTCTATAGTACGGACGGTCTCTATTCCATATGAAAAATTCTGGATTTTCAGAGCTTGAAGGCCCGAAGTGAAGTCTCCAACAGATGGGTTCGAATCGTTCTTCCAAGAGGATAATCTTATCCTAAAACCAGTGTTTGTGTCGTCTACTAACTTGTTCGCAGGTATCCATACGTGGGCTGGGTTGGAGAAGCTGTCCCATAAGACATTCCCAGTTGTTTCTTCGTACAGTACTAGGTTTCCACTGTCTTGAATCTGAGCAGCCATTGGCGACGAAGCATTAGTGGCCATGGCCGTGACGTTCGTCGACCATAGAGTCTCGTTTTGGGCGTTGACTAGTACGAGGTTTCCCTGTGGGGATATGAAGAGCTTGCCACGGGAAGAATCGTTGAGAGGTTTGTCTCTGTTGGCGATCCATAGGACGCTGTTTGGAGAGATCAAAATATGGAAGATTGCTAGGTAGCGATTGGTGGAGTTTTGAGGGGAGAAAAATCCCAGCTTGAAGATGCCATTTTTCGATGATATGGTGTTTGGGTCTTGTAGGTACGAGGTTGAGTTGATTTTGTCTGTTTCTTGGCTGAATCCATGGTGAGGAACAGAAATGATGATGCTTATGGCGAAGAAGATGGAAAACCTGAGGATTTCCATGGGCTTTATTGGATGGTTTTTGGAGTTTTTATATATCGTTATTGAATATTATTGTCTGAAAATACAAGAAAATGTAGTGTAAAGAGAAAGATGCATACACGATATAGACTTTGGTCGCCATTGAAGAGCTAGCTAGCTAAATAAAGATGTCTGAAGTTTGAATGTCTGCGATGCACAGAGAGGGTTCTTCTCTCTGCTCTATTTATAGTGTGTGTTCTTTGTTTGAAGTTGAAGATAAGACTTTACTAGAGTTGACCAATTTAATTTATTACGTTGCTTGTAAATAAAATAAACGTATGAGCGATGAAAATGGATCTGAACTGGTTTGGAACATCAATTAATATAAAATATACATGATGATACAGATCTGATCTGCTTTTAATTATTTTCCACAACAAAACCCATTATTTTAGTAAGGGAGCTTTCTATATTTCGGACTCGAATCGAGTGAATACCACAATGTTCTATTCGTATTCGGATTACACTCGAATTCGAATACGAATATTCGATTATTTAGTCGAATTGTAAAATCGATTCTTATTCGTATTCGAAATATTCGAATCGAATATTCGAATACTCGAATATGGATCATATTTGAGTATTTATGTTACATTTAATAGAATATAATATTATTATGTTTAGAATATATATATATATATATATATGTAGAGGAATTTTATGGTGCTCACCTTATGTGAGCACCTTATGTGGGCACCTGTTGATGTGGCACCGATTCGTGCAACATCAACATCCCACATCGACATTTAAGATTATAACGTCTTAATTAACACCTTATAGAATCCATTAATCGACATTTCGGAAGCTGATATGGCATATTGTACGCGATATATTTTCGTTAACACGAAAAATGTTATGTAAGGCGTCGATATGTCAAATTAGCGTCCGAAATATCGATTAATGGATCCTATAAGGTGTTAATTAAGACGTTATAATCTTATATGTCGATGTGGGGTGTTGATGTGGCACGAATCGGTGCCACATCAACAGGTGCCCACATAAGGTGCTCACATAAGGTGAGCACCATAAAATTCCTCTATATATGTATATATTAAAATTATATTGAATTGTAATATTATTTATTCTAGTACAAATTCAAGTGTCATCGAACTATGTACGAAAGCGTGAATAATGATGTAAGTTTTAATTTTTTATTGTATGTATTGTACAAAAGTGTCATCATTATCTTTGACGTCACGCTTTCGTAAACGCATCATTATTATAGAGTTCGATGACAATCTTTGAGGGGGAAAAAACCTTAGAAATTGTACAATTTCTTAAAATATTATTCCCATCAATAATAATGTAACTTTTATTTATTACATTTTATTTCATGAATGCAGTTATTCAAAGGAAATTATTTACACATAAATATTAATTTTATAATTTATGGTGCAAGTTAACTCTACACTTTACCATTATAAATAGGTAAACAAAACTTCTAAATTTATAAATATTATTCTTTGATTTTTTAAAAATATTTTTCATACCATACACTACAAAATATTTCTGAAATATCGACGGGCATATCCGTGGAAATGCTGTGGAAAAAGCAGCTCTCGACGGATAAATCGTGGATAAATTCCGTGGATATTACCTTCGTCGAAATGGAAGATTCCGTCGATGAGACCGTCGAAACTCCATATCGACGGCTGAAAAATCGATATTCCGTGGATCGTTATCGATCATTGCCTGACCGATTATCCCTCGATACAGCTCAACGGCTCAATCGTTAGAATTTCGTCGGTACTTACGAGCAATTATCGACGGTTCTCCCTCGACATAGTCCCACGCCATTTCCGTCGATAGATATCGACGGTTCGTCCACGGCATGTGTCGGCGCACACTTGCAACTATGTCGATATTTTCCTCCGTACTCCGTCGCGAACCTCATATTTTTAATTGCAATTTATGTTTTAAGCTTTACTTTTTTTATAAATTTTTTTTCGTTTTTATATTTATTTATAGAAATATGTAACTAAAAAATAAAGAAAAAATAATAAATAAAATAAATAAATATAATATAAAATTCATAATAATATTCACACCATAAATAAAATAAAAACTAGTCTAATCTGCCCTAACTATGGAGATTTGGCGAGATAGACGGAACGGAAATGAAGGTGGAAATGAAAAGACGAATTTCCCATAAACTGACCAGGCCGACGAAGGTTGTCCTAATCCCATATTAAGCAATGACGTAAAAGATCGATTGGGCGCGAAACCAGAAAATCCGTTTGGAGGATAAAAATGAGGAACGACAGGCTGAGAATGTCCAGCCTCGCTACCTCCACTAGTAACTACAGCTTGTATGCGTGCCATCTGCTCTCGAAGCGCTTCCACATCCCGTTTCATCGCACAACATTGCTCTTTAAGATTCTCACTTTCAGTCTTCAAAACCGACATCTCTCTATAAGTAACAAAATCTGCATTATAATATGAAACAAGAATTATAGCTATTCCTTTGAAGAGAGAACCTAATAATCAGACATAAATCCATTCTTCAGCAGATGAACTCCCACAACTAAATGATCGTGAAATTTAGAATTATTGCATTTCTTGCATGGATACCGTATCTGAAGCACCAAACCTCGAGAAGTTGCAAATTCAATAAAATGTTCAACCCTTACATGAATTCGTCGTGATAAGTTTGTCGCCGGTACATCCATCGTCTTTTAGTGACGATAACATCGTATCGAGGATCCATATCTATTTACGGGAAGAATCAATAACGTGCGTGGTATATTAAAATATCGACGACGCACCGATTAAGATGGAGACGGTAATAGGCCGCTGAAGTTTCTGCAATGTTCCTATTTTTGGTACGAGTGGAGTATAAATTGGTACAAAATTGTACTTAAGTGGTATGTTTACATATGAATGGGTATTGTGTAAAGATGGAGACGGTAATAGGCCCATGGAGTTTATTTAATGTTCCTATTTTTTGTACGAATGGTGTATAAATTGGTACCGAATTATACTTAAGTGGTATAATTTACATTTGATGTGGTATTGTATAAAGATGAAGACAGTAATAGGCCCATGAACTTTCTGCAATGTTCCTATTTTTGGTACGAATTGAGTATAAATTGCTACCAATTATACTTAAGTGGTATAATTTACATGTGATGTGGTATTATATAAAGATGGAGACGTTAATAAGCCCATGAAGTTTATGCAATGTTCCAATTTTTTTGCAGAATGGAGTATAAATTGTTACCGAATTATACTAGAGTTGTATAATTTACATGTGATGTGGTATTGTATAAAGATGGAGACGGTAATAGGCCCATGAAGTTTCTGCAATGTTCCTATTTTTGGTACGAACTGAGTATAAATTGCTAACAAATTACACTTAAGTGGTATAATTTACATGTGATGTGGTATTGTATAAAGATGGAAATGGTAATAAGCCCATGAAGTTTATGCAATGTTCCTATTTTTTTGGTACGAATGGAGTATAAATGGGTACCGAATTATACTTAAGTCGTATAATTTACATGTGATGTGGTATGAAATAGAGGTAGTTCAAACACAAAATACAGTAAAAAACAGAAACAGATGGCCTGAACTGTTGACATCCTTCGAAAAGCAGAGCCATCATTCAAACCACCAACTGAATCTAATTTTAGGGTTTGTGGTACTTGAAATCAATTTTTGTCACAGTTCTGTGTCTTAATTGGTATATACCATAAAATTTATAGATCATTTAATAATTTCAATCTTAATATATACCACAAAATTAGATTTGTATACCACTTTATAACACGTGAAGATTTAGTTCTGAAACGTTTGATGTAATTTCCGAAAAAATAAGAGTAAAAAGTCTTTTCAGTCTGAATGGGTCTTTATTCCTAATGTAAATATTATTTGGTCATTCTCCCTGTTTGAAATATAAAAAGGACCTGATTCCTGTAATAGCCCGTCCCATACTGGGTATCACTGTAGCATCGGTCCCTTCTGGGACCTGTGGGGTTGGGTCCACCACACTCCGACTGATAGTCTGGCCCCACTGTACCATCGTTTAACCTTTCAGCGTGCTTCGTGCACTCGCTCACACGCACTCTGAGAAACTTCTCAGGGGGTCCCTCATCCCTAGACTGTTCAAGTCAAGCACGCTTAACTTCGGAGTTTTTATAGATGGACTCCCGAAAAGGTAGGTCGACCTTGGTGAGATGAGTAGTATTATCAATTTTCTTATACGATTCTTAGCCTGACACGCCCATACATTGTCAGTCTTAGGATCCCCTCTCATTCGGGTGTCGGATCGATTCGTTCATGTACCCCTTCGCCTAGAAGCCTGCCAGGAGCCACTCCTTGTCCGTGCACCTATCTGGCACCGGTATCACTCCCCGCCCTCATCAGCCCCGTGCGTCACAATTCCTACTTAAACTTGTTAATAGGGGCTGAAATCCAACAAAGCCCTTATATTAATACACTTGGATAATATATTTGACGTCACACTTTTGCAAACACATCATTGTTATAGAGTTCGATGACAATTGCCATTAGAGCCGGCAATCTGGCCCGCGGGCCTAGGCAGGACAGGGCGGGTAGGCCCGCGGGCTGCCCGCCTATAATAAAAAAAATTATACTTCCTCTGTCCTGACTATTTCTTCCCAAAGATTAGCGGGCATGGAGATTAAGAAATCACATTATTTTAATATTATAGTACACCTTTTGAGGTATAGAGAGAGAAAAGTTATTAGTAGACACGCCAATCAAGGAGATTTTTTTTTAATATTATTGGTGTAATTAGTTTAATTAGTGGGATAATTTACCAAAATGAAAATGATAAGAATTGTGTGGAACGCCCGGAATAGAAAGATGAGAAGAAATAAGTAGGACGGAAGTAGTACATTATATTTGGGCTGGGCTCATGGGCTGTGAAGAATGATGATAAATACTACTAAGATGGGCTGACCTATGGCATGTGATATTGCAAATTTAAAGCCCGTAAAGGAAATAGGGGTTCCTTCGGCACAATCGCACACCTCACTTTTTCCCCAACTCAATCTCAACCTCCACACACACCAGTGAGCACGCAGCTCACACCCATGGTTCGCCGTCGCGGCGATATCTCGGTCGTCGCGGCCGAGACGGAGCGGGATCGGCCCTCCCCGCGCCATAGATACGGGTTGGTGCGGTCTCGGATCTGGCGCAAGGGAGATCTCGGCGGGCCGGCGAGATCTCCGCTGAGTCTGAATGTCGCGGCCGATATCTCGGTCTTCGAGGCCGAAAAATCGTGAAAATCGGAGGAAGAAGATGAGGTGGAGAAGAAGATGACGAGGAAATTGTGGGAACAGGGAAAGATGAGATGTGGAGGACGATAATGAGAGACACGGTGAAAACGTTTTGAATTAGGGTTTAATGTATCATTGGACTTTTTATATTGGGCTTGTAGTATAAATGGTAAATGTTTTTTTTTTTATCTAATAAGGGTTTAAAAAGCCCAACACAATTTTAATTAATATTAAATACATAATATTTTGAAATAATATCAATATATATGATTTTAATAAATACTAATATTGGTTGTGTGTGCTAAATATATAATTATATTTAATATTTTTATCTTTATTGAATTAAAATTTCTAATGTGCAAGATGAAGTATAAATTTTAAAAATAATGTATAGGGCATACGTATAATAAACAAACAAATTAAAATTATAAAAAACACGGAATGCTCGTGTCCGTTCCCGTTTCGGCGAACCATGATTAGACGTAGAAAAGCTTTGTTATATAGACTTATTGTGTATTTTTAACCTTTTTCACAAATATTGTCTAGCATAGTTGCATAGAAATTTATATTATTTTACAATTCTTTTGAAAAAAATGCGTATCGTCCGCGACCGCGCCGCGATTTGCAACGTATCTGTATCGTTCGTGCCCGCATCGACATCCGCAACCGCGACGGCGAACCATGCTCACACCAGCCACCCCACAAACTCCCTTTGCGAATCACCCACTGCACAACGGTGTGTCACCAGCCGCACTTGGTATACTATTGAGCTGTGATAAATGTATTTTAATACGTTTATTGTTGTATTTATTTGGGGTATAATAGGATATTTTTGGTAATTCCGTGCATTTCTTGGCTCTATTTACACCCATTTAAATATTGTAGGACCTTCGAATGATTATTGAGCGAAAAGGAACGAAAACGAGGCGAAAAGGGTGCGAACGAATCAAGTATGAAGCTGTCAAGCACACTTCACGGCCGTGAATCTCCTCGCAGGAGGCCGTGAATCCGTGGGCAGTGAGAGTAAGAAGAAGTAAGCCTCCAGTGTCACGGCCGTGAACCCTGATGTACAAAGCCGTGAATGTGAACAGAAAGTTCAAGGAACGTGTCACGGCCGTGAGCTCCCTTGCAAGAGGCCGTGAACGACGGCAGAGAGTTGGAGAAGCTTAATTCACGGCCGTGACTGGGCATGCACGAAGCCGTGAATGTCGGCAGAGACTTCACTGTCCCTTGTCACGGCCGTGAGCTCCATTGTACGAAGCCGTGAATCTCGGCAGAGACTTCACTGTCCCTTGTCACGGCCGTGACTCCTCAAGCAAGAGCCCGTGAACTCCGGCAGAGAGTTTGATGAAGAAAAAGTCCTTTAAGTCACGGCCGTGACTTAAGATGCAACAAGCCGTGACCCATGCCAGAAAGTCAAGTTTTAGGGTTTAAGCCGCCTTCACGGCCGTGAATCATGTTGCACGAGGCCGTGACTCATGCCGGGTTTTGAGCCGTCGTCACGGTCGTGAGGGCCCATTAAGAGGCCGTGAACGTGCCAAAATTCAGGGTTTTAGCCCATTTTCGAAGCATAAAAAGGTGAGGCACCTTAGAACTGAAGAAGAACTTCATAGGGACGAAAACTGAGAGCAAAGAAGAGAAGGAAGAACACTAGAAGCAGTCCCGTGATTCGGAGAAGCTCAAGGGACGATCCAACAACGAAGCTACGCTCATACGATCGAGGAACGAGAGCTCCACCTCAAAAACGCCATATTCACTTCTTAGGGAAGTTTTTATGAGTTCTCTATCCTCGTTTCCCTTAAATCTCGTTGTTGTGACTTCAATATGAGTAGCTAATCCTCTTGTGTGTTCGGGAATAGATGAACGTTGGGTTATGTCGTAGTTAAGGCGTAGGATAATCGTGAACACGTGTATTCACTATATATCGTTCTATGATATTGTTTTCTTCGTATCAATATGTATATGTGTTGATATGAATGTGTGGTATATCGTTTAGGGCGACAGCTAAATAACGATCAGGCCGTTCGTAGACGTTAGGATTCGAGTATAGGGCGACAGCAAATGCTCGATCCTCGCCATCTAGTAATCGCTAAACTTAGATTCCCACGAACGTTTTAGGGCGACAGCAAATCCGCGAGTGGGTAGGAAATTACTCCGATTAGTCGATTTTCACGTAGGAACGATATTCCGTAGCTTTAGCTGACAGCACCTAGCGGGATTCGAATCCCGAACACATATTTATCATCTTAAGTCACTCTTATTACTTCTAGTTGTGTTCCTTAGTCTTCCGATCCTTTAAGTTGGCTCTGTTAGTTAGTTCGTAGTATAAACAATCCTACTCTTTTATTTAGGCTAAATATCGATTCGATAGGTTAATACTAGTACTCAATTTATTCCTCGTGTTCGATACTCGGATATTCACTATAGCTATATTACAAACGATAGGTACACTGCCTATCGCGCGTGATTCTAGTTATAATATATTCGTTTTAATTATTACTTGACGTACTCGCACGATCTTTTATTTAACACACACGCAAGCGATCAAGTTTTTGGCGCCGTTGCCGGGGAGTAGATTGATATTAGGAACACCCTAGTTCGGTAATTTAGCTATTTTTCCAGTGTTTGGTTAATTGCGTTATTTGTTTCTACATTATTATTAGTCTCGTTACCTTTTCAACGTTTTGTCTAGTTCTTCGCTAAATTTCATTTTCACTCATTGAAGGTACTGTTTGACGGTGGATGACCCGAAGCCACCCATCAGGTCCAATAGTTGAAGAGATCCAGATTTCGAGCGGAAATTGCGAAGGCAGCTCAGATACAATTCAGAAGGCACGGCTAGTAACTATCAAGAAGCGTTGGTTAGCTATTCAGAGGACAATCTCAGGAGTCAGCAGACAATTCTCGAACAGAGACGTCCAAAGACAATCGAGAGATAGAAGTCGAGATGGTAGACCGAAGAGTACCGACCCACCAAGACCAAGAAGAGGAACAATCTTTACAAGATCTACTTAAGAACGCCTCCTCGGCGGTATAGAATCGGCGATTGTTATTCCTCCGATCGCGAACAACGATTTTGAGCTGAAGCATGCTTGACTTCAGATGATCTTTCAGACGGCTCAGTTTGAGAGGAATCCTGATGATGACCCTACTCCCACCTGAAGGCTTTTCTTACAGTAACAGACCCATTAAGATTATGGGGTCCCGAGTGATGCGATTAAACTATGCTGTTTCCATTCTCACTCAAGTACAGGGCGAAGGATTGGTTGGAGATGTTACCGCCCAGATCAATCACTACGTGGAAGAACTACGAGCAGCATTCATCGGCCATTACTTCCCACTGTCAAAGGTACTAAGATTGAAGACAGAGATCTCTCTCTTCCACCAGAAGGATTCAGAGAATCTCTACGAGGTGTGGGAGCGATACAAATCCCTATTGAAGAAATGCCCACAACACGGGATGTCGAAAGCCGTTATGATCAACCGATTCCACGAGGGCCTCAATGATCAAACAGTTCATATGTTAGACGGAGTCGCGGGAGGAGGGCTCGTGAAGCTCAATGCCACAGGCGCCTGGAATTTAATCGAAGACTACTCCAGGAACACTTCATGAGAGGTAACACGATGATTAAAACTCCAGGAGTGTTTTGGTGGTGAGGCGAGGAGACTGCTACACATGCCAAGATTGAGGCGTTGCAACAACAGATGGCAACTACCAATTCTCAGCTCCAGACGGTGATCAACACACTACTTCCAAAGGCCGGGCAAACACGGCCAGTACATGCCGTGATGACAAGCCCATCGCCTCAGAAGTCGTATACACCACAATGCGAGATTTGTGGCGCAACTCATGAAACCTCGGAGTGCCAAGTCGGACAATCATTGGAACACGTGGACTATATGGGAATTACCAAGGTCAGCGGAGTTTTCAACATCGAGCACATCCAAATCTATCGTATGGGAACCAAACCACAACGTCCAAGGACCACAGGTTCCAACCTAGATCTTCTGGTTTCCAAGGAGGAACATCACGTCCGTATCAGAATACATCTGCAGGGTCGGGGTCTGACGACATGAGGGAAATGAAGGATATGAATGAAGACGCTCCTCACTAATTTCAGCAACACCACTCAGGCCCACGAGAGTCGTATGAATAAGATGGAGAGTACATAGAAGTACGTGCCCAGAACACCGACGCTTCTATCAAGAAATTGGAGCAACAAGTGGGCCAGATGGCGAAGCAGTTGGCTGAGCGAACTCAGGGATCACTCCCGAGTTATACCGAACCAAATCCTAAGGAGTATTGCAAGGCGGTCACCCTGCGAAACGGAAGAGAGTTGCAGGAGGTACCGTCCCAAGAAGAAATCAAATGATAAAGTCGAGGTCTACGACGAGTCAGAAGTGGAGATAAACAAAGGCGACAATGTTGAGACGGTCGAAGCTGAAAAGGAGAAACGTCGAAGCTGAGAAGGAGAAGAACGAACCTGAAAAAGGAAGGCGAAGGAGATCGAGCGACCACCGGTGAAGCCGTACCAGCCAAAGATCCCGTACCCAGCTTGGCTGAAGAAGGACAGAGACGAGGCGCAATTCGGTAAATTTATGAACATGTGTAAGGAATTACATATTAACTTACCGTTTGTTGAGGCTATTACGCAGATGCCCAGCTTCGCCAAGTTTTTGAAGGACTATTGACGAACAGGAGGAAACTCGAACATGTTTCCACGGTATGCTTACGAGGGGAATGCTCGGCGATACTTCAGAACAAGATGCCGAAAAAACTGACCCAGGGAGTTTTACAATTCCCTGCCTTATAGAGATTTAGCTGTTGAACGTGCTTTAGCCGATCTAGGAGCTAGCATTAATTAATGCCGTATTCTATGTTTAAGCGCTTAGGACTAGGTGAACCACGACCCACTAGGATGAGTCTTCAATTAGCTGATCGATCATTAAAATACCCTAGGGGTGTCATTGAGGATGTCTTAGTAAAGGTAGGTAAATTTGTGATTCCCGCCGACTTTGTTATCTTAGATATGGAGGAGGATGATAACGTTCCATTGATTCTAGGTAGACCATTTCTAGCTACCGGTGAGACTATGATAGATGTTAGAAATGGGACGTTAACTTTGACGGTAGACGGTGAAAAAGTACGTTCAATCTGGCTGAGTCATGAAGAAGAGTAATGAGCATGACGATAAGTGTTACTACTTAGACGCTTTTGAGCATGATTTTTTCTTTTCTGTACAAGGTCTATCACAGTTCCCCCACGCGCAGGATACACAGAAAATTTTGGCAATCGACGAGTGTGGGGAGGAAGTCGACGAGCCCATCATAGCTATCGACGAGAGCAGGGAAGAAGACAAGGAAAAGAGCTCAGTAGAGGAGCCACCCGTCCTAGAGTTTGAGCCGTTACCTGACCACCTCGAGTATGCGTTTCTCGGAACAACGGAGGGCTACCAGTCATCATTTCATCAAGCCTCGACACGGACAGAAGGACCAGCTCTTGGAAGTGTTAAGCGCACAAGAAGGCAATAGCGTGGAAGATATCCGACATCAGAGGGATCAGTCCCGAGCTACTGTACGCATAGGATTCTGATGGAAGACGAATTTAAGCCAGTCGCCCAACGTCAAAGGCGACTCAATCCGAATATGAAAGATGTCGTGAAGAAGGAGGTTATTAGCTACTAGACGCGGGGATGATCTACCCTATCTCAGATAGCGCTTGGTAAGTCCAGTCCAAGTGGTCCCGAAAAGGGAGGAATGACGGTCGTCACTAACGATAAGAACGAATTGATTCCAACGAGGACCGTTACTGGTGGCGTGTGTGCATCGACTACAGAAAATTAAGCGACGCCACGAGAAAGGACCATTTCCCCTTACCATTTATTGACCAAATGTTAGAAAAATTATCTGGTCATTCATTTTATTGCTTTCTTGATGGTCTTCAGGATATCTGCAGATTCCCATTGCACCTGAGGACCAGGAGAAGACCACATTCACCTGTCCCTTCGGTACGTTTGCATACCGGAGGTGCCATTCGGTCTATGCAATGCCCTAGCCACTTCAACGATGTATGATGGCAAATTCCGACGAGTTGGTAGGTGAGGTAATGGAGGTGTTTATGGATGATTTTTCTGTATTTGGATCGTCGTTTGATGTGTGCCTTGCTAATCTGAAGCTCGTACTCGCACGCTGCGAAGAACGAACTTGGCACTTAATTGGGAAAAGTGCCATTTCATGGTTCGAGAGGGTATAGTTCTGGGCCATAAGATTTCCTCTAAGGAATCGAAGTGGACCGGCTAAATTAGAGACAATAGAAAAATTACATGTCCCCTCGAACGTGAGATCAATTAGGAGTTTTCTGGGACATGCTGGTTTTTATCGTAGGTTCATTAAGGATTTTTCTAAAATTGCTCGACCCATGTCTAGATTACTTGAGAAAGATGCTCCGTTTGATTTTAACGATGAATGCTTGCATGCCTTAATTTGCTTAAGGAGCGGCTGATCGAAGCACCTATCATGGTTGCCCCGATGGGGGTTGCCCTTTGAATTAATGTGCGTGCAAGTGATTACGCAGTAGGAGCCGTGCTAGGGCAGCGCAAGGACAATCATTTCAGGCCAATTTACTACGCCAGTAGAAGTTATACACAGCCCAAGCAAACTATACGACCACGGAAAAAGAGCTTTTAGCTGTCGTTTTCGCTTTCGATAATTCAGGTCATACCTTATTTTATCGAAAGTTATTGTGTTTACTGATCACTCTGCCCTAAGTATTTACTAGCGAAGCCGGACGCCAAGCCTCGCTAATTAGATGGATCTTACTCCTTCAAGAATTCGATATAGAGATCCGAGATAAAAAGGGGGCGGAAAATCTGGCGGCGGATCATCTCTCTCGACTAGAGGAGTCCGAGATTTACAACAAGGACACCAAGGAAATTCAGGACACATTCCCAGACGAGCACTTGTATGCAATACAAGTGGTAAGTGACGAGTTCCTTGGTTTGCAGACTTCGCTAATATCTTGTTGCAGGGTTCTACCAAAGGGATACACAAGTCAGCAAAAGAAGAAATTCTTTTCTGACTTGAAGTATTACTTTTGGAAGATCCGTATCTTTTCAGGCGATGTGCAGACCAGGTAATACGTCGATGTGTTGCTTCCCCTGAGACGACGAAGATTCTAGGGCATTGCCATAGCGGACCAACTGGAGGGCATTATGCAGCCAATCGAACAGCTCAGAAGGTACTGGAAAGCGGGTTTTATTGGCCAACGATTTTCAAAGACGCCCAACGGTACGTTGACATTTGTGATCAATGTCAGTGCACAGGTAATATCTCAAAACGTGACAAAATGCCTCAAAATTTTATTCTAGTTTCTGAGATTTTCGATGTTTGGGGTATAGATTTCATGGGCCCGTTTCCCAGTTCGTATAATAATAAGTACGTTCTGGTTGCTGTAGACTATGTGTCTAAGTGGGCCGAGGCGCAGGCTTTACCCACGAACGATGCTAGGGTTGTTGTTCGATTTTACGAACACTGTGTTTCAAGATTTGGGGCACCTAGATGCATCATTATGTAGAGGCACCCATTTCTGTAACACCCAATTTGCACGCACCTTAGATCGTTATGGTGTTAGACACAGCCTGTCCACCCCTTATCACCCTCAGGCTAGCGGTCAGGTAGAAGTCGTGAACCGCGAGTTAAAACGTATTCTTGAAAAAACTATAGATGGGAACCGTAAGGAGTGGGCTAATAAGCTTAATGACGCACTTTGGGCGTATAGGACCGCGTATAAGACACCAATAGGTACTACAACCGTATAGATTGGTTTACGGGAAGGCATGCCACTCCCTGTAGAAATCGAACATAAAGCCTATTGGGCAATTAAGTCATTGGACATGGATTTGGGGAAAGCCGGTGAAAAGCGGCAGCTCCAAATTAATGAGCTTGACGAGTGGCTTTATCAGCTTATGATAACGCTAGAATGTATAAGGAACGTTCAAAAGCCTACCATGACAGTAAATTAGGCACATAACGAGAATTTCAAGAAGGGGAACCAAGTCCTCCTCTTTAATTCTCGACTTAGGCTTTTTCCTGGTAAGCTTAGGTCACGTTGGTCAGGACCGTTCACTGTTACTCGTGTTTTCTCATACGGTACTGTTGAGATTTCAGGTATGGGCAGGGTACTTTCAAGGTGAATGGGCACCGATTGAACATTATCATGGAGGTGAGGAAAATTGAGCGATAAGGAGGTATTATACCTCGATTTCAAGCCAACATAAGAGCCTAGGAAGAATGTCAGGCTGAGACGTTAAAAAAGCGCTCCTTGGGAGGCAACCCAGGTATTTCTATTTTATTTTAGGTATATAAAAAATATATAATAATAAAATTAAAATTAAAATTAAAATTAAAATTAAAAAAAATAAATATAATCTATCTAAAAGTATATATGTATATTAAATTAAATAAAACAGCACTGACAACAATAATAATAATAACAGTAATATTTAATTAATAATAAGTTTATTACAAACATTGAAGATGGATACAACGCGGAATCTAGAGACGAGATAGGAACGATAGTTTTATTTCATAAAAGATGGTTACAACACCATTACAACGTGTGAAGTCCAACACAAAAGCAAATTAAAACTGCGAATAACAGACAGAACAATAGTTTATTTTGCTTCATAAGGGCGGGTTACACACAAGTGCACCTGGTGATAACCCAACACACAAAAGCAAGTAAAACTCCAAACAAACCCAAAAGAAGAGCAAGGTAAGTGATAGCATATCTAAATTACGACGAATCCTTGCATACTCTTCACTCTCATTCTCACGATCTTTGTTGTTGTCCCCAAAAACATCGTGGCTAGCTAACCAAATACTGAAAATAAGATTGTTGAAGACGTGAGTTTATGGTAGATGATGCTATTGTGTTGTTCTACCACTGTCTATTTATAGGCATGAACGGCACAAAAATATCATTGTCATATCAGCAAATCCCATAAATGATACAGACGAATTTTTGACTTGGATGCTCTGACGCCGCGCGAGAAAGTGATATTTCTTTTGTCGATTATCAGATTTTTCCTCGCGCCAATCGTTCTCGAAAAATTCGTCGATTGTGTGTCAATCATAGTTAAAATATATATTATAATAATCATACTATATATATAAATATTAAAAAAAATTAAATAAAATAATAATAACAATAAATATATATATATAATATAATAAAAAAAAAAGAAAATTAATTGAAGTCACGGCCACGATTCGCCAGTCACGGCCGCGACTAGGCCCAACCATTGTTACTGCCTACATTCACGGCCATGTGCTTAGCCACTCACGGCCGTGGGAATTGTTGAGCAACAACCCATGTCTCACATTGCCTACATTCACGGCCTGTGACCTACTGAGTCGCGGCCGTGAACGAGGCATTATCATACACTGCCCGGAGTCACGGCTTGTGGATACACAGTCACGGACGTGACTCTGACGGGTTACATAAAAAAAATAAAAAATAAAAAAATAATAAATAATAAAAATAAAATAATAAATAAATATAAAAATTATATATATATATATAATATATATAATCAAAAATAATAATAATAATAAAAAAAATAAAAAAATAAAAATAATGAAGAGGTGTCACGGCCTGCTTCACTGCAGTCACGGCCGTGACTAAGACGGGCTAAACCCACTGCCCGGGGTCACGGCCAATGACTCCAACAGTCACGGCCGTGACGTCGACCATTATGTGCACACTGTCCGTCTTCACGGCTTGTGAATTGTCATTCACGGCCGTGAATGTGACGATTTTCACCTATTAAAACACCATTCCGTCACTATTCATCTTCTTCACTTCCAAATCAACGCACTATCGAAAATTCCTCATTTCTTTCACTCCAAAATCACCACATCTCGGGCCTTTCATTCACCGCTCAAATTCCCCAACACCGCCACGAATCATTTTACATCTAATTCAACGCGATATCAACGAGGTATGAGCTTTTATCTCCAAATTATATTTGCGAATGCGGGGTATTTTGTTTTCGCGTTTGTGATCGATCATTGTGTTTGCATTGCTCTATCTTACTACATCGTGCTAACGTGTTGGGCTTGAAGTAGTTTTCGTGCGTTAATTTCGATTTTGGATGAGGAACCCTAAGTTTAAAATTTGGGGCTTTTCGACTTTAGTCAATGTGGTGTTGTCTTGCTCTTTCACGACTAGATTCTTGCATTAAACACAATGGGTTAGATCAATTTCGTAATCTAGTCCTTTAATTTCAATTTGGGACGATGAACCCTAAAATTCTAAATTGGGGTTTTCTAATTTGGTTTAATTTAGTGTTCGTCTTGTGCTTTTTATGGTTGGATACACGATTATCATTTCGTGGGAATGTTTAATTCGTGGATTTCATGTGTTAATTTTGATTTGGGAATGATAAACCCTAAGTTTCGAATTTGAGGAATTTTCGAATTTGTAACGAATTGGTTGCGTTTAATGATTATTAGTTTTGATTCATTGAATGAAGTTAAAAAATGTGCTTGGTTAATCGATTATTGAACTTCGAATGCATGTTCTAGCTCGTCTATATTTGTGTTCGACAAAATGTCGCTTTGCATTTCTTTATGTTCTTGCTTTGGAATTCTCATTTTTGTCGCACGTGGGTCGAGTGGAGTTGTGTTTATTATCGTTTTCTCGCCAAC
>JAPQWV010003154.1:0-44927 GCA_027422505.1 Craterostigma plantagineum
AACACCTTTAGAATAAGATATGGGCATTATGAATTTCTAGTTATGCCCTTTGAATTAACGAATGCTCCTGCAGTCTTTATGGCATTAATGAATGATGTCTTTTGACCCTACGTAGACCAGTTCGTGATTGTCTCTATTGACGATATTCTGATATATTCCAAATCAATAGATGAGCACGAGCAACATTTGAGGATTGTGCTTCAAACTTTGTGAGAAAAGAAATTGTATGCGAAACTTTCTAAATGTGAATTTTGGTTAGACCAAGTGGTGTTTTTGGGGCACGTAGTTTCAGGTAAAGGTATCCAAGTTGACCCCAGCAAAATTGAAGCAGTGATCAAGTGGGAAAGTCCCAAAAATGTAGCAGAAGTTCGTAGTTTTAATGGGATTGGCCGGATATTATCGACGGTTCATCGAAAGTTTCTCTCACTGATAGCAGCCCCAATGACGAAGTTACTACGTAAATGAACTATATTTGAGTGGACTGACGAATGCCAATGGAGTTTTGAGGATTAAAAGAACGACTAACGACAGCTCTAGTGCTAAATATCCATCAGGTACTGAAGGTTTTGTGATCTATATTGATGCTCCTATCAAGGATTAGGGTGCATGCTAATGCAACACGGAAAGTAGTGGCGTATGCATCTCGACAGCTGAAGCCATATGAAACATCATAAACTCACGATTTAGAGCGAGCGGCCGTGGTATTCGCACTGAAGATATGGCGACACTAAAAGATTACGACTATACTATAGAGTATCACCCTGGAAAGGCCAACGTCGTTGCTGACGCCTTAAGTCGGAAATCGTATGGTACCATTTCTTACCTATCAGTATGTTCTTTATCAAGTTTGATTGATCTCAGGAAGATGAATACGGAGATGAAAATAGACGATGCTGGTGCTATCTGCGCCTCAATGGTAGTTCGACCTATTAAGATAGATCGAATTAGACAAGTACAGCTTAAAGACGAAAAACTAGCTAAGATTTCTGATAAAGTGATAAGGGTTAGGAAGTCTTTTATAATAGGCGATAATGGAACTTTGAAGATAAATGGCCGCATATGTGTTCCTGATATTTATAGTCTTCGACAAGAAATAATGGAAGAGGCACACACTGCTCCTTATGCTACGCATCCAGGCAGTACGAAGATGTATTGGACCCTTAAATCTGGTGGCCAAGGATGAAGAAGGACGTGGCTGAATATGTGCTGAAATGTTCAACATGTCAGCAAATCAAAGCTGAACACCAAGCGCCAGTGGGTAAATTACATCCTTTACCCATACCTGTTTGGAAATGGGAGCGAATAACGATGGATTTTCTTTATGGTCTTCCTCCTACAGCTAACAAAAATGACGCCGTTTGGGTAAATGTTGATAGACATACGAAATCGGCACACTTTTTGCCATTTCGATGGGGTTCTACGCTGGAATATCTGGCAAAACGATACGTTAATGAGATAGCTCGACTACACGGAGTACCCATTTCTATCGTGTCTGATTGTGATCCCCGATTTACTTCCAGATTTTGGGGAAGTTTACAGGAAGCGCTCGGAACTAAATTTCATTTTAGTACGGCGTTTCATTCACAAACCGACGGTCAGTCAGAAAGAAGGATATAGAGATTGGAAGATATGCTTCGAGCATACGTAATCGAGGTCAAGGGCTCATGGGATGATTATATAGCGCTAATGGAATTTGCCTATAACAGTACCATTCAAGTATTGGAATGGGACCATACGAAGCTTTATATGGTCGGAAATGTCGTAACCCAGTCTGTTGGGATATGGAAGGAGAACAAGTATTGGAAGGGCCAACTTAATTCAAGATACAATGGAAAAGATTAAAATAGTCAAAAGCTGATTAAAAGCGACCCAAGACAGACAAAAGAGTTATATAGACAAACACATAAGAGAAATGGAATATGAAGTTGGAGAAAAAATATTTTTTTTTGCGAGTATTCCCTTGGAAGGGAGTTTTACGATTTGGAAAGAAAGGAAAGTTGAGCCCGCGTTATATTGAGCCATATGAGGTACTTGAAAGAGTCAGACCACTAGCATATGTTAGATTTGACGGATCTCGGTCACGATAGCCGTTACCACCTGAACTGTCACAGATACACAACATCTTCCACGTCAGTATGCTACGACGATATAGATCAGATCCTTCTCACGTTCTGCGTAATGAACCAGTAAATATTTCTGACGATCTTAATTATGTAGAAGAACCAGCAGAAGTCCTACAATATGCTGACAAGCAATTACGGAATAAAACGATTCTGATGGCGAAGTACGGTGGAAAAATCATTCATTTGTTAAGCTACATGGGAAACAGTAGAGTGTATGGAAACACATGGTTGTTCACTGATACAGGTACGAAATTTCGAGATCGAAATTTTTAAGGGGGGGGGGGGAGAGAATTGTCAGGAACCGAAATCTCATATTATAATTTCATGCATCCATATAATTAAATTTATAGATATGCATATTGATGGTATTAATATATGACTAAGGTATTATAAATTATTAAGTATGACAACAAATGCTAAATGATATATATATATATATATATAGAGGAATTTATGGTGCTCACATTGAGCACCTTATGTGGGCACCTGTTGGTGTGGCACCTATTCGTGCCATTTCAACATCCCACATCAACATATAAGACTATGTTGTCTTCATTAACACCTTATGGGATCCATTAATCGACATTTCGAACGCTGATGTGGCATATCGACGCCTTACATACATTTTTCGTGTCAACGAAGTATATCGCGTACAATATGCCACATCAGCGTCCGAAATATCGATTAATGGTTCACATAAGGTGTTAATTAAGACGACATAATCTTAGATTTTGATGTGGGATGTTGAAATGACACGAACGGTGCCACATCAACAGGTGCCCACATAAGGTGCTCACATAAGGTGAGCACCATAAAATTCCTCTATATATATATATATATATATATATATATGTTTAAGTTAGAAAATAGCTAGATCCAAATAATATAGTTTTGTCGTATGAGGCTAAGGATAGTCATCGTTTTCTTAATAAGTTCTCGAAATGAGAACCTAAGTAGAGTAAAGTTTTTGCATGCATAAATAGATGAAAGTATTAGTATGGTCATCACATGAGGATGAATGTGATTGGATGAAAATTAAGTGGTACTAATGATTTCGACAAGGGCATTGGAAGAATTGAAGTTTTCGATATTTACGGTAACTATTAACATATACTTAGCATGAGGGGTAATTATATTATTCCTACCTTGTCACATCACCTATCTCCAATATATATCTATAACACGAAATTAAATACAAAAGGAGAAACTTTCGTGAAAAGTAAAAACAAGAACAGAAGAAACGAAAGGAAAGCATTCAAATCAAAGGAGGAACGAAATAATTCAAAGCCAACTTTAATCTCAATCTTTGGAACTGGGAGGTGAGGAAATTACATTTTCATAATATATATATATATATATATATATGTATATGTTCACGTAGGGTAGAAGTCATAATTAAGTACATCTTAAACACTTAGAAGCAGTTTTCGTATCATAGGTAATTAGGGTTTCTGCAAAATAATAAATGTTGCATATCAGTTTCTTAGAATGATTTTGATTCGGTGTTAGAACATATGTTAGAATTAATAGCTATGAATGAGTATGCATATCTAAATATTAATGGAAGGTTTTCGTATCCTTAGACGTTAAGGATTTAGATATATATGAATAGTATGAAGTTCTCATGAAATTCATCATGTTCTTAGGAATTCGAGGAGGGATTTCGATGTGAGATGTCGAGAGGAGTTATGGTAGATTTCGAAATCTAGGAAATCTCGACTTGAATGTCGAAATTAATAGAATTCCTAAAATGTAGATCTCGAGATATGATTTTGAGCGAATTAGGTATAATCTCGAGATATAATCTCGAGTGAATTAGGAAGTCGAACATTATGTCGAAACGATTGATCTCGAGACATGACTTCGACATTCAGAAATGCAATTAGAAAGATTTCGAGTATGATTCGAAGTTTTGAAATCCAATTAGATAGAATGTCGAGATATGATGTCGAAATGAATTAGGTAAATCTCGAGAGAAGTTGATTGTTTTCGCAATTAAAAGACCTCGCAAAATCGAAAGATGGATGTCGTGAAGAGATGTCGAGATTGGTAGGAATTATGGAATATAGATCTCGCCATACAATCTCGAAATCAATAAGGAAAATCTCGAAATAAGATGTCGAGATTAAGAAATACAAATATAGGATTTCGAAAGAAACCTCGAAATGGACAGGAAAAACTCGAAGACTTGAAACCTATTATAATAAAGTTATATTACTGAAATTGAAATGTCGAAGCATATAAGTTCTTACAACTTTGATTGGTTAGCAATCCAAAGGTAAATACACGTGTGGGATGGTAAGATCATTGTTAATAATGACTAATAAACAGTTCCTTAGCCTTATCGTAATCGACCTTATTAATAATAAAAACCTATGTATATGATAAAACGAAAATATATATATATATATATATATATATGCATGTTATGGATTAAAAATCATGCCAAATAATTAACTAGTAGACATAAAAAAAGTTTTAGTATAATATTAGAGTTTCGATATTTTTAGGGTTTTCAACGCAATAAAAATTAGGGGTTTCAATGATATTTTCGTTATAGTATAGTTGCCAATTTTTAATGCAGGTTCAATATTGATTAAACATAAAACCTCTAAGCCAGGAGTAATACATTATAACTGATAAACAGAAAATAAACGTTACGGATCAAAGTAATCATGCATAATAAAGCATGCATATCACGCACGCATGTCATTATAGGATTTCGTATTTACGGATAAAATAATTGTATAGGTCAGGAGTCTGATAAAGGCAAGGACAAGGTCGAGTAAGCGAACGGACAATAGGCGAAACTTGTGAGTATGATTTGCAACATGTACCTTATGTGCCTTATGTTCTTACATGATTTATATGGATTAATTGATTAATATGTGATATATGTGTTATTTACGAGTCGACGTGAACTATGTGACCGTAAAGTGCCTTTATATGATCTATGTGTCACCTAGGGTATTTCATATAGCATTGCATACATATAAATGAAAGGAGAAACCGTTATGACTGCTACGAATATGGATGGTACGATACGGGTGCTACGGCATACTTCCCTTCAAATCAGGGGGGATGACAGTTACTTCCCTTCAAATTGGGGGATGACAGAGTCCTGTACAGGCACATACAGATATTTACAGTATTGACAGAGTTCCATGCATAGGCACCGACTGGGCTTACAGTATACGAGTCTAGCTAGTCTATAACGGGAGTATCAAAATAAATGGGCATATAGAATGGCATGTGATCCTTATGAATATTATATGCACGATGATTCCATGATGGCATGGTTACGATAATGACGGGAAGAATTACTCCTGTTTATTTTATTGTTACTTGTCTTAGTTAACATATTGCGATCATACTCTGAACTGTTGCCTTCATGGTTGTTGTAGATAAATTAGCAGACTATGTAGAGCACGTCATCATACAAAGCATGGATTCTAGGTTGGTCGACGACGCTCTCCCCTGCTCCCTCTGGTTCATCGTTAGCATATAGAATAGAAATGGATTTAGACTGTTGCATTTTGTGACTCGTAGATAGGTACATATATGTACATTATTGTGAAAGGAACTAGACCGGATGTACGCACCCGTTTTTGTTAAAGAAAATAGTTATGGAAATTGCGAAAAATTTTATATGAATATTTTTAACTGCGTAAAAAGGTAATAGGAAACGGGACGCTACAGCAATGATGGTTTAGCGAAGGTGAAAGGCGTCAGCACTATTTGTTTGGACAAAGGATTGGGTTCAAAGTTGATATTGAAGGAGGTCAGACATGCTCCTGATGTTCGATTGCATCTCATTTCTATGGGAAAGCTTGATGAAGAGGGTTATTCTTGCCACTTTGGTGATGGACATTGGAAGATCACTCGAGGCTCTTTGATCGTGGCTCGTGGTAAAAAATTTTCTAATTTGTATTGGTTTAACACTAATGTTTCTGCTAGTGGTGTGAATGCAGTTGATAGTGGGAATTCCTCTAGTCTTTGGCATCGGAGATGGAGTCACATCAGTGAGAAAGGGCTCAATTTTTTGGCTAAGAAGAATTTACTTCCCGACTTGAAAGGCGCTAAGTTAGACAGATGTGTGCATTGCTTAGCTGGAAAGCAAAAACGTGTTTCTTTTCATCATCATCCACCTCACAAGAAGGACATTTTGCTTGAGTTAGTTCACTCAGATGTTTGTGGTCCTTTGAAGGTGAAATCATTTTGAGGTGCTTGTTACTTTGTCACATTTATTGATGATCACTCGTGGAAATTATGGGTTCGCACTTTGAAGTCAAAGGATCAGGTACTTGACGTCTTTGTTGAGTTTCATGTTTCTATTGAGCCGGATACAAGGAAGAAGTTGAAGTGCATCAGAACAGACAACGGAGGTGAAGAACTTGCAAAGAGCTTCTTTGGATGAAGAATTCATGAGTGAGCTTGGCTTTGTCAACAAAGGTATGTCTTATTCTGCGACAGCCAGAGTGCTATGCATCTCAGTAAGAATCCGACGTTTCACGGGAAGTCTAAGCATATAGATATGCGGTATCATTGGATTCGTGAGATTTGGATACCAAGCAGCTTGAAGTTGAGAAGATTCACACCGTTGATAATGGCGCTGATATGATGACTAAGTCATTGGTGAGATCGAAATTTGAAGCTTGTTGTACGATCGCCGGTTTGGCGATTTCCTCCACATAGTCATGAAGGGGAGATTTGTTGGGTTATTTGGGCTCCCAACTATGTTTCGGAAAAGCCCAATAATGAGTAATTATTTCAGCCCATTATACACCCACATATAGCTAATAAAATAAGATAGAAGAGTAGATCGATTAGATCTAGAGCAGCTCAAGAAAATCACTAAGCTTCATCACTTCTTTTTACCAGCGACAGATTCGGATTCCTCACATTTGGAGGGGCAAACGTTGTCCGATTGGCCTGAAATGCAGGAGCAAGTAGAACACTCATTGATCTTCATTCTCCCCGAAGAGATTTTCATTTCGAGATCTGGTTTGTGAGTTACGAATTTCTGAAGTCTAGTGCGATTTTCTGTGACAAATTTGATCTTTTGATCTGATTTTGAGTTGTGGTGCTTTCGAGCTTTGATTTGGTACCATATCTCGTTTATGGTTGTGTTGTGGATGTAATCTTGATGTACTTGAAGTGGTGATAGTGGATTTTGGATCGTTTGGTCCCGTGGTTTTTACCCCATCGATTTGAAGGGGGTTTTCCACGTTATATCGCCGTGTTATTTTCATTATTTCGTTGCGTTGATAATTCTTGGGCTGTCGGTACGCGTTCGCTGCAGTAATATTTTGTTCGTTTATACCGTCCGATCCTAACACTTTTGAATGAAAAATTTCTCCAAACGACAAAAAGAAATATTTAATTGGATTTTACTATGGTCAATGGAAAGTAATAACAAAAAAAAACTATTGCAAAAGAAGATGATATCTATATATAGATATGTACTCTAAAAAATTCAGGATGATTTATGCATTAATAAACATATTGGCATTCACTATATATGTCAAAAAGTTTTCTTGCAACAATGATTATTTTAAAAAAACTCTATAAATGACAAACACATCAAGTCCGATGTTTTTTTCGAATTTATCTTATATATGATATGTATATTTCAACATTCATCTATCTATACTTAATTTTCGAAACGATAGTAATATTGATCCAAAATGGAAGTACGCACATGCGGCTAAATAGCCAAAACGTATACTTTGTGTATACATTTACAAAGTAAGGCAAGAGCTCGAAACTGAAAGGAAGCATAACCAACCAAGAACACAAAAAGAAAGACTAAAAGAATAATTTGGAGGTAAAAAATGCACGCCTCAAAAAGTTACTCAAATCCCTAAACCAAACGGTGCATGAGAGAAATAACGAGCAATTGAAGCTGTAGGAGGTTCCTAGCTCAAAAGCCCATCTTCAAGTCTTTCTAGCTGCAGACAAAAGGCGAAGGCCGTTGTAGTTCGATGAAGGTGAACAAGTCTTTCTGAAGATCTCGCCAATGAAGGGAGTAAACGTTTCGGAAAGAAGGGGAAGTTGAGTCCGAGATATATCAGACCTTTCACAATTGTGAAACGAGTTGGAGAAGTGGCGTACCAGCTCGAGTTGCCAACGTCGCTCGAGCAGGTCCATGACGTCTTTCATGTGTCTACATTATGGAAGTACGTCCCAGATCCGAGCCATGTGGTGCAGCGCGAATCACTTCATCAAAAATTGAAGCCGGACTTGCGCTACGAGGAAAGACCGGTGGAAATTTTGATGTACGAGGTGAAACGCCTTCGGAATAAGAATATATCCCTCGTGAAGGTCTTGTGGCAGAACCAAGTATTGGAAGAAGCAACTTGGGAACGCGAAGACTAGATGAGAGAGAAGTATCCCGAATTATTTCTTTCGATGTAATTTCGGGGACGAAATTCTTATAAGGGGGGAGGATGTAATACCCGTAAAATTTATACGGGATTAATTCGATAATATTCAGAATGTGTGGAGTCGATTTCGAACATACACTGATTTCCTTCTGAGCTGAGCCAAAAAATTTTATAATTGGACTCAAAAAAAATAAATGGACCGAAAATAATTATGGGCCAAATAAAGGAAATAATGGCCCAAGTTGTTAGGAGTTTGGTCAAATAAAAATAATAAAAATAACGATAATAGTAATAATAATAATAATAATAATAATAATAATGATGATGATAAAAATAAAAAGGGGGCCGAAAATAAAAAAAATAATAGAAATGCCTCATCATCAACTAATCATCCAATCACTTAATATGAAATAAAAACAACACACCAAAACCTAATCACCTAAAAACAAAACCTAATCACCTAATATAAAATAATAACCAACTAAATACCTAAATACAAAACCTAATCACCTACTATACTAACTGATGATCTATAAATAGAGAGGAAGTGAAGGAGAGATGGTGTGAGGAAGGAAAGAAAAGAAAGAAAAAGACAGGGAGAGAGAGGGAGCAAGGGAAAGAAAGTAAAAAAATATATAGGGAGAGAGAGGAGCAGCCGTGAGGGAAAGGAAAGAAGAAGTGAGAGAAAGGAAGAAAAAAAAGAGAGAAAGAAGGGAAGGAGAAAAAAGGGAGGAGAAGAAAGCCCAGGGGAAAAATGTCGGGAGCGAATTCTAGGGTCGGGATCACACGAAAACTACGTGTGACGTAGCTCTCTACGGAAGTAAGGTAGTGAAGATCACCTACATGCGTAAACAACTTAGATCTCGTGAATTTTACGTGTTGCATGAGTTATTTTGTTATTGTATGATTATGTGCCGAGTTGCGTTCAATATCAAACGTGACTCTTTATGTGGTTTTGTGTTAGCATGATTTTATGTTAATTCTTTATGTGTTATTTTCGGTTATTGTGATTCTAAAGAGATGAAAGAAATTAGGGTTGGAAAGTGAATTTGGAATTTTAGTGGGCAAGTTTGACTAGATTTAGAAAATTTGGGTATTAGTGCAAATTAGGGTTTTCTAGGGTTCCTTTTAATCTCGGTTGGGGTCAATTTATAATTTTCAGAAGTTTTCGGGTGTTAAATAAATAGGTCAAAACTCGGCTAGGGTCATATTGTAATTTTTAGAATTTTTTGGATGTTAAATAAATATTTAAAATCTCGGCCGGAGTCATTTTATAATTCTCAGAAGTTTTCGGGTGTTAAATTAATAGGTTAAAACTCGGATGGGGTCAAAGTGTATTTTCAGAAGTTTTCGGGTGTTAAATAAATATTTAAAATCTCGGCAGGGATCAATTTGTAATTCTGAAATCTTCGGGTCTTAAACTGAAATTTTAAAAATCCGGGCAGATTTGTAATATCTGAAAATTTTTGGGTATAAAATGAATTTTAAAAATCCGGGCAGATTTGTAATCTCTGAAAATTTTCGAGACTTAAACTGAAATTTAAAAATCCGAGGCAGATTTATAATTCGAAAATTTTCGGGTCTCAAACTGAAATTTTGAAAATCCGGGGCAGATTTGAAATAAAAATTTTCGGGTCTTAGACTGAAATTTTAAAAATCTGGGGCAGATTTGAAATTTAGGAAAATTTTCGGGTCTTAAGTAAAAATTCGAGTCTTTAAAAGTAAATTATGAGATTTTGGAGTTTGAAGTGCAAAATTCGAAAAAATATTTTTAAATTAGGAAGTTAATTAATAATTTAAAATTTTTGGCATTAGGGTTTTAAATTCGGGAACAATTGTGAAATTTGGATGTTGAGGCAAAAAGGATTAAATTTTGGAACTTTTAGTATAATTTAGGGGGAAAGTTCGGTGGATAAGGTTTTGGGCCGAGTAATTTGGAACGCGGGTTTCGGGCCTGATTATTTAGAGTATGAGTAAGGGTTTCAGATTAAGGGTTTTCGAGATCGGGCCGAGCTGATACCTCGGGCCGATGTGTTGTTATTATATATGTTGCATTTTATTTGCACGACATTTGCATATATATGATGCGAGAGAAGAGGACCGTCCGGAGTCACGGTAACACTGTATAGTATCGACGAGTGGGGTAGAGACCGATATTGGTAGTCAGGCTACGACTCGATGAAGCGTTTGCGGTTGAGACCGAGATGGGGCCGCTTGCCACGATTTTAGATACGGTGTTGAGACCGAGATGGGGCCGTATCACAATTATGATGCCATTAGGTACGGTTGAGACCGAATAGGGGCCGTACCACTATTATACTGACATTTTATGTCATTGCACGCGTAGATGATGAGTCTAGCCTAGGGCCCTGTTTATGAGTTGAGAGATGATGTAGGAACGATCGTATGCTCGAGAGATGTCGAGCGTGCATTTGTGAGGCGTCGGGTTTGAGATGTGAGAGCATTTGCATTCATGCATATTTTCATCTAATGGGCAAAAGCTCCGGTTTACGTGTGTAGGTAAGGCGGCTGATGGCGGTGACTCCACGGACTTTTGAGGGCGGCGCAGTACATGGGACGCGACCTGTGGAACGAGTTTATGTTTCGTGTTTTTAAATTTGGGCTTGGACTTCTTGGGCTTCGGCCCAACGAATAAAAGTGTGTTTCCTTTAGACATTTGGGTTCAGACTAGGAACATATATGTCTTATTTTGTTTAAAACGTTTTAATTAACTGGGATTTTCGCTGCTTACGCTGCGAAAATCCGCCGAAATACATATCTAGAAATTTGGGCCGTTACAATTATCAACAGTTTCTTTTTCACTTTTTCTTGGTACTCTTAAGATCCCGTGCTTTCAGGTCTTCCAAAGCACCAACAACAAATAAAATGACAATTAATCTATGTTGGAATGGTTCCTCGCCCTATACGGTGCACATCTTCATCCACGATTCTTGGAACAAATTGGTCTCAACTGAAATTCATCCCACTTCATAGGGCTAATTTTCCAAACCAAATGAGCTCTAGGACAAGTGAAGAACAAGTGATCACCATTTTCTCGTTCTTGTCCACACCAACTACAAATTGTATCTAAAGGAACACCTCGTTTGGCCAGATTTATTTTGGTAGGCATAACATTGTGGAAGCACTTCCAAATGAAGTCTTAGGTTTCAGTTTCATCTTCCACAAGTTAGACGGCATCTCCCCTTTGTTGGATTTTCTGTCACTACCTTCAATGAGTCCCTCCGCAAATTTTTAGAATCCAAAATAACTTTGTAATTAAATTTGACTTAAAAATTTCCCAGATTCGTCAAACTTCCACCAAAGAATGTTGTCAGTTTCATTCGACATAAAACCAAGTTTCAGCGCATACCTAGATTGTGTCCAACATCTCCACATCTAGTAAGAGTTTGTTGGAACTCTCGCGGAAAATAGATCACCTGAAGGGAAGTACTTAGCTTTGAGAATCTTGCTAATGAGCAAGCTGGCTGTGTGAGGATTGTCCAGAGTTGCTTTGCAAGCATGGCTTCATTGAAATATTGAATGTCATGAAAAGCAAGACCTCCTTACTGTTTAGATTTTGCTAGTTTAATCCATAATTTCCAGTGAATCTTCATTCTACAATCAATCTATCCACATTGATCATGATTGTGCTTGAGATTTTGCATGATCCTGAATATTAAGTTACTAGAAATCTTTTTGCATCATAAAACAGTTATATCAATCTTCCCAATTTAATTTCTTCCTCTCATCTTTGTTAGATGAGCGAGTGTTAGATAACTAATTAATAATTAGACCATACCATGAAGGTTAAATAGAATAGTCGGGCGACATCTTTAAATGGTTATCACGAGTCTGATTCCACTTAGACTCACTGACTCTCGTAGAATTTGTGATGTCGAAAATGATATATCATTTAGACTGAACTTGAAATGTGCATATTACATTAGCATTGTGTTGTAATACATTCTAAAAGTCATTAAAATTCGTTTTAAATGGAACTTAGTCGAGTGTTGCCAATAAGCTTCATACTCGACTTAGTTCGAATGTGATTATCACAGTAGCATTACTTTTGGATAAGAGTCCAAACTCGGCTCTTTTTCTGGACTACAATGATGACAGATCGACTCGAGCTTGAGTTTAAATTAAAAATTAAAGTACAGTAATAAAAATACTTCTCGACGAACAACTATAGGTGGCCAACGCGTCGGTTCGGCCCATCGACAGGGAACTGGCACGCGGTTCGGGATCGTAACCGCAACCGCAGTAGACGGTTCTGAGGCCGTATCCGCCCCACTATTAGTGGGCCGTGCCAGTTATTGGTTCTAGATCCCCCGAAACCGCGGTTTCGGTTCAGTTCTGGGGCGATTACCGGCCCGTTTGTATGGAAATACTCCCTCTGTTTCATATTAGTTGTCGTTCTAGACATTTACACATATATTAAGAAATTGGTTAAATTGTCTCTTATATCCCTCAGCATTAATTATTGGATTTTGTGTTGTTATTTAATACTAGGGGTATATCTGGAAATATAAACATAATATTTTCTTGAAAAACCAAAATGACATGCTTTATGGAAAAAATGGAAGTTGTAGAACAACATTCTTAGGGGAGCAGAGGGAGTAATAATTATTATGTTATATATAGTATTCTTAAGGCTAATTAGTGATTGTGAACGAAATAATTAATGCATTGATTAACACAAATTATTATATTTACTATACTTTTATTGATTGATGTAATAATTCAATAATTAGTGCACCATTAATGATAATCTATCTAATTAATTATATTAATATTTATTAAAAGAATATTATTAAATAATACAAAATAAAGGGTCGGACCGGGCCCGAAATCGCGAGGACCATATGATTTCTGTGTCGATCCCGAGCCGGTCCCGGAAATTATCCCAAGATCCGAAACCAAAACCGCCAGCCCGGCGGATCGCCCGAACCGCCTTGGCCCGTTTGGCCACATCTAACACCAACAACAACAACAAAATAATAATAATATAAGATTAAGAATAATATATAATAACAATAATAACAGTAATTAATAATATATTAGAAACTATACCCATATGCACATATTGTCCAGTAAATTGGAGTTCAGTAAGCCCAACGAGAGCCTTCTGCCGTGGCCCGTTGGATGAAAACTTGAACAATTGCCATCCACACCCAATCATACCTTTCGCTGATCGATCGATTCAATCGGATTCATATTGAATTGAATACCCAATCATTGTCAAGCTCTCCCCAGCCTAATTGGTTGATGTCATTAGGGTTTTGATGACAAGTCGGGGCTTTTGAATTTGAAGAGAGCGTTTTTTCTGCGGTTTTCTTGATGGAGCCAGCGGCTGGCAATTCGGCCGCCAAGAGGATTGGAGGAGGCGTTTCAGTGCCTAAACCGACGCCGCTTTCGTCTTCTTCTCAGTCTTCGCGGAAGGAGTGGGGCGTTCTTCTGAGCAATCGGTTCGGAATGAGGTCAAGCATGAGGATTTTGAATTTTTTTTGCAAATTTTTGAATTGCCCTAGTCTTGCACTGGCCGTTATTTGATTTCTAGGATGCTCTTAGATTTTCATTTTCTTGGTGATTGGCGATTACTTCTGCATTGTGCTTGAGGATTTGGTTTCTGGTGATTCTTTTGTTTTTGTTATAGCTTTTCGTCATCACGTTTACTTTGTCAATGTTACGCATTGACATGTTGATATGTAACTCTTATGGTTTCTAGTGATTGCTTGTTTAACTGAAATTGTGCTCATTTGTGTGTTGTGCCCTCTCATTTTATTTGCTGTTTTTTTACGTAGGAGTTAGATCGGTCAAAACTTGGTGATGAGAGGTTGACATATGAGGTAATATCTTTAGTTTTATGTTTTTTGAGTTGTGAATTTATCTCATTACACTTTCTGCCTTAGGCCTTTTAACTATTGGGTGGTTGAAAATGATTGTGGTTTTGTGCTTGGTTGAACTAAAGTTGAGAAGGGAACAGGTGGATGTTGATTTCCGATCAATAACTATTGGAGGGTTTGGACAATGATCTTCCGCAGCACAGACTTCATGCAGTTGCAAAATAGGGAGAGAGGATGATGTGAATGAGCTCAATCGTAAGCAAGCTATGTTGAAGATTCACATATCGATCGGGCACGTAGCAAGATTTCGAGCAAAGAATTTCAAGGAAAACTTTAACATGCTCATATTGAAGGTTCTTGAAGAAGTGAAGAACATGTTCATAGCAACTCAGAATAAAGAGGGTCAGAATATAATTTTCAAGAATTTGATCGGGCAGAAATGGCAATTTTGGAAAGTTCAGGGACTAAAGTGTAATTACCGAAGAATTGAAGGACCAAGATGTAATTTTCGTCTTTGGGCAAGATTTGAACATCTATTAGTTTGTTATTTATTTTATATTTAGCTATAGCCTACTAGTATAAATAGGCCTTGTTCCTCATTAGAGAAAAACGAACTTTGATATATATATATATATATATTTAATTTTGAGTTTCTTTATTAAATCTTTTTGAGTCTTTGTTACTCATTCGTTCGACGTTCGAACATCGTCTATCTCTAGTGCGTTGTGAGAATATATCTGAGACTTATCGTACGGCTTTACACATCGTTCGTGGCGTCTTTCAATCCATCAAGTGTTCTCTATGTGGCGATCGACGTTGTGCGACTTTGGGATTCGGGGTCTCGAGTGAAATAGATCGGGGTTCCTTGCCAGAGGAGCTGCAACAGAGACATCGGAAATTGTGCACATGCAGAACACATATGAAGCTCAAAGGAGTATGCAACTGCGAACACCAAACTCCAAGTCTTGACTCTTTTTGTTTACTTTGAATATTTTTTGTTATATAGCTATTTTATGTGTGCACAGTTGCATTTCGGTTATTCCATGATCAATATTTTCTGACAGAAGCAATAGTTCCCTTTTTTCTTCTTATTCTAACATGTGACAGAAGCTATATATTTTAGATAATACGAATTAATAATATACGCGAGGAAATAACACAAATCATGTGTTCACTATTGTGTATAGGTAAATTTCAGTATTTATTTGATATTAACACTTTTTTGCACAATCTATGCGTGGTCTTAGAATGTAATTATATATACATTACTCTTAATTTCGAGATTTATTATTTTTTAAGGTCTAATATAATATGAGATTTGCTATGGTGCCCACCTACCGTGAGCAACCACCGTGAGCACCATAAGCAAATCTCTAAATCTTTGCATTTTTTCGATTCCCAAATTTGCCACCATCTCCGTAGACCCTCTCATCCATCGCTAACCTTAATCTCCATCTCAAACACGTTAATTTTTAAGAAAATCATTACTCCGGTACGTCGTCCACATGTTAATAATATAAATAATGAATTTTCTTAAACATTAACGTGTTGGAGATGGCGATTTAGGTTAGCGATGGATATGAGTTAGTCTACGGAGGTGTTGGCGAATTTGGGAATCGAAAAAAATGCAAAAAATTTAGAAATTTGCTTATGGTGCTCACGGTGGTTGCTCACGGTTAGAACTGTCCCGCCATGTGGCGTGCCTTCAAAACTGAAGCCCAGCCCGCCCCGCAAGCGGGCTGCGGGCCTGGCGGGCCAGCCCGCCCGCCTTAATATATTTTTTTACATTTTTTATTTAAATTTTTTAATTAATTAAGAATTATTTATATAACTATGATATTTAAATATACATTAATTATGTATTAATTAATAAATGCATCATTAATTATTTAATTATAATATTTAAATATATATTAATGATATATTAATTAATAAATGCATCATTAATTATAAATAAAATCATTAACTAAATCCTAACTTTAAATAAATATATATTTAATATATAAAATAAATTAGTTAAAATATATGGCGGGCTAGCCCGCCCCGCCCCGCCTAGCTCGCGGGCCGCGGGCCATTTTGACAGGTCTACTCACGATAGGTGGGCAGCATAGCAAATCTTAATATATGAATATGGTATAAAAGAAGAATATGTTTAGCGATGTAAGAATAATAAATAAAAAAATGTAAAAGTGATATTAAAACTATTAAAGTAATTAAATAAAATATAGATCCAAATTGCAAATAAAAGACAGACCAAATGTGGCAGTTTATGGCCACCGACACCCTTTATTAATAGATTTTGTTCCTTATATGGCAAATAGTTGTTTTAATTTTAATAAGGCTAATCAAATTAAAATTTGGGAGTCCATGACCGAATTGGAATTTTTAATTTGGAAGGTCGTACATTGATTAACTTAAATAATAAGAAATATTCATTTTATCTTGTTAAAATTAAAATTTTTAAATAATATGGATATTTCTATATTGTTTGCAAAATTATAGTCATTTAGAATTCTAGAAGGAATTATGTATATATATTTAATTTTAGGAAAATTCCCACTGCTACCCTCGAGGTTGCGACTTTTCCCGTTGGTACCTAAAGTATTTTTTGACTCCGCCTGTTACCCTCGAGGTTTCGACTTTTCCAGCTGGCACACAAAGTTTTTTTCTATTCCGGCCGGTACCCCTGACGTTTTATGAAATGTAGTTTGGTACCCCTGAATTACCAAAACTGGATTTAAATAAAATACTTAATATAATCAGAAATTCAAAAATAAAATATTTTTTATTAATAAAATAGTTTTAATTACTCCCTCCGTCCAAAACCATTTTATACATTTTACTAAATAGAGCGTCCCACATCTTTTGTACATATCCTTATTTAGCAAAAAAACTATCACAAACAATCAATATAATAATATTAAATATTCTTAAAAGACGTGTCAAAATATACATTTTTTTACCTTTTAATTGTACTATATTATTAAAATATTCAGTTTCTTAATTCCACTGCCCACTCCCAAATGTCCATATAGGTTTGGGACAGAGGGAGTAGTATATAGTTGGGAAAAAATATACAAATATTTTTAAAACGTTTTTCGAAATTTTATTTTAAAATTATTTATATAATTTTTTCCCAACTATATACTACTTTTATATTAAAAATATTCTTTTAATCAAAAAAATTATTTTGAATTTCTAATTATTTTAAGTATTTCAGAAAATATTTTTTAAAATATTTATATATTTTTACCCGACTATATACTTAAATAAAATTATTTTTTTAGTAAAAAAATATTTTATTTTTGACTTTATGATTATTTTAAGTATTTTAAATCCAGTTTTGGTAATTCAGCGGTACCAAATTACATTTCATAAAACATCATGGGTATCGGCCGGAATCGAAAAAACTTTGGGTACTAGCTGGAAAAGACGAAATCTCGAGGATACCAGGCGGAATCGAAAAACTTTGGGTACCAACGGGAAAAGTCGAAACCTCGAGGGTACCAGTGGGAATTTCCCTTATTTTTACTATAATCATATGGTTTGGAAAAAAAAAAGTGAAAAGGGAAAAAATTGATTTAACGGTATAAACCAAATAATTAATTCATATATTACAAAATGGATTAGAAAAGGTCAAAAAAAAAAGAGAGAGAGTTAACCGAATATTATAGACCATTCACTAAAAGAAAGAACTTGAAAATAACGGTGTGGGAGAGCAGAATCAAACCCAAGACTGAACAGTGGAAGGCAACACCCTTGCCACTACACTACATCGCATATTTGGTAGATTTTAGCATATAAGATATAAATATACTTAATAAAACATAATTTCCCATGGGGACGTGGCACCCCGGGCCACCAGATCCGCCGCTAGGTTTTAGGGTACAATTACAGGTAATAAGTTTTAGGATATAAATATCGCCATATACGATATGATTTACTATACACATCAACAAATGGTTGGAAAAACGTATGATATATTGCTTTTGCGCCGACATGATAAAACATCTGCCAATGTTGTCGCGTAATTCGAATATTGAACTGTTGCATCATTAACAACTCAATATAAGGATATCTATTCTTTTTTATTAATGCTCAGCACCATTTAAAAACTACAACTTTTTTACTCAATTTGGTGTATCGATTACACCAAAATTTTGATCCAATTTGTTAGTTATTTAAATATACTCCCACGTTCTAATTTATTGATCAAAACATGTCGCTGCCGCATGAAAAGAAAACTACAGCAGAATTTATCTATTTAAAATGAAAAATAAATAATAAAATATAACTGCTCATTTCGTTGTTGCACTCACATCGGGGGTGCACGTGACTAGTGTATGTAAATCTCCACCGTAAAATCAATGTAGTCGTCAATATACATGTTTGCACAATAATTCATTTTCATTGAGTTAATACAGTAATTGCTTCAGCAATCATATTACATTAATGAAATCCTATTTAACATGGAAAAATATTGAATACATATCAATGTACATCTTTGTACAATAATTAATTTTCGTTTGAGTTAATACTATAGTTGCTTAAT
This sequence comes from Craterostigma plantagineum, assembly GCA_027422505.1. Lineage (NCBI taxonomy): Eukaryota > Viridiplantae > Streptophyta > Magnoliopsida > Lamiales > Linderniaceae > Craterostigma > Craterostigma plantagineum. Next base: position 18,908 of record JAPQWV010003154.1, read on the forward strand.
CATATTACATTAATGAAATCCTATTTAAAATGGAAAAATATTAACTATGCGTCTCACATATTGTAAATATTTATCATACATTAATTAAATATTTTACATGGAAAAATATTGACTAAAAACATCTCACATATAGTAATTCAATAAAAATACTGGATAATATTTACTACAAAAGCTTTTCACTTAGAAGGTGGAAGCCTTGAGTCGTACCGGCAATCCACATAGGAACAAGCTGTCAGTGTCATTTCCACGCTCTTATTAATATATATACGGATTTGTAAGGCTCTCACTATTAAACCATTTACATTGAGTACTGAAGTGGTCCCGGTACGATATGGATGTAAAACTAAGTATAGACTAGATGTTGGGTAAAATGTCGGGGTAACACTCAACCTAGCATTCAGATGCACAGCGGAATATTGAAATTACTTAGTGATGAAAATAGATGAACACGAGTTGTAAATCTGTGCAGCAAGTTATAAAAAATTGTTGCGTGCCTCAAGGCGAAATTCCACTACAGCAATGGATGGCAAAATAATTATTCGAAGATAGTAAAAACAAGCCTACAAAAACTACGAATCTAAATGATCCTGAAAATACTAATCAAACGATTCTGCAAACTACAGTCCTAAGACTTTTGCAAAAGAAATACTAGGCTAAAAGACAACTCTCGTCATATACAAAACACGCTCAAACTCGATATATGTTTCGCTCAATATGTCGCTCAAAGTTGCTCCATGAAAGCTATCTCAAAAGTCGTAATTATGGCAGCTCGAATCTACTTATTTTATAGGCCTTGGCTGCCTCTTGAATTGGTATGAGATCCCTTGATAATCTCCCAAAATATCTCCTTGAGACTAATTCTGTTTTGATCTTCAAATCTTCTATTTTTAGTAAGTGCACTTCCTAAATTCGTTCAAGCAGCCCCACGCGCTTTCCACATGGTTTAGACTCGTTCCAGCACTTAATTACGTCCTGCACATTATTAATTAAAGCCACTAAAAAAGGTTAAACGGTTTTTGGGCATGAAAGATAAAATCAAATGTTGACCAATTCACAGAAAACAATGTTGGCTGGAATGTTAGCTCGACATTGCTAAGCTAGTCAACATTAACAATCTCCTCCTTTTTATCTTTCTTCCCAAAACCCGTGCAGATTTAGAAGTTCCAAAACTACACCCGAAGGCAAAATCTACTCAACCACAAAACATTAGAAGATAGTTAGAGTAAATGCAAACAGAATAGCGATTAAACTATTCAAAGTACTACTAACATAGTACATAGCCATAACAAGGTTTCACGTTAAACATCTGCAAAATAAATATATTTGGCAAGTAAGCAGGCAAACATGTAAAAATACCGGAGAAGCAAATCAGCATGCAAATAGTAAAAACAGATTAATCTGACATGCAAAAAAATAAAAATCAGAGAAGTAAAATAGCATGCACACAAAAATCAAAATCAATTATACATGCAAAAATAGAAAGGATATCAGAGCTTCACTCTCAATGGAGTATGGAGTTTCCTTCTGATGCTTTCTCGACTGCTTCTCCTTCTTGATCAGCTCTCCCTGTTTGTTCGGCTCCTTATTATGCTTTCCCTGAATTTCGCATGCAAAATAGAAAGGATCAGATCTTCACTCTCAATGGAATATGGAGTTTCCTTCTGATGCTTTCTCGGCTGCTTTTCCTTCTTGGTTAGCTCCCCCTATTTGTTCGGCTCCTTATTCTGCTCATGAATTTCCTTATCTCCCTCTTTTATCTGCACAACCTTCTCCCCCATTTTGGGAAGAAAGAAAAAAACTCAGAGAACTTCTCTGTTAGCCAACTTGCAGATGTCGAGGTAAATGTGGGACTAACATTTGGGCCAACATTCTGAGACTCAGAAACAAGTTAGTTCACCATAAATAAATCAAAGATTAATTCAAGAAATTGATATGAGAACAGAACCTTGAATTATATTGGAAACTTAAAGGGCAGATAGTAATATCTGCGAGCAACTCAAATTATGAAAATAGGGTTTGTGCGAAATGCTTTAAAATCGATCAGGAGAAGGCAAAAATATGAGAAACAGTTCCAACGGTAAAAGATAAAATGGTCACTCAGCAATAATTTCATCGTGGGATAGGTAAGGCCGAGAACAATAACCGTTGGACTCAATTACAATTTAGACAGTTCAGAGGATAAGGTCGAATTAGGTCACAAATGTCTAAATAAACATGGAGCTATTATGGTATATTGAAGAATCGGTCATGAAAAAATATAGGAGCAAATCAGATCATGATTCAACCAAAAATACCAAGTCAAAAATCATAGTAGAATTGAGCGAGACTAACCGTTTGAGCGTCGATGGTGAGCAATTGAGACAAGTGTAACAAGCTGTTATTCGAGAGTTCTAATGCAATTCCGAGAGATATCTAATCTAGACACATGAAACTAATAATGCTGACCTAAAAAGCTAATGCAGATAACCGAAAGCACAAAAATATAACATGGTCAAACTGACAGCCACATATGTTGCCCCAACATAAGACTCAACATTCTACTCTGAAATTCGAGACTTTTCTGTTCAACACCCTAAACTCAATTTCCTTTCATTTTCTGCCCCACTCACCTCAGTTATAGATAGTAAAATGCACAGCCCTTATAAGATCCTTATCATCAAGGTTAGGATTTTTGTCTCAAAGAGTGCATCGTCACCGCGAATGTCATGCACATAAGGAAGCTTATTACCTGAACCTGTATCTTGAAAAGGATAACGAGAATTTATTTTTTTTGTTTTTATTATTATTTATTTTTTTTTATAATATTTTTTTAAGGAAGTGGGTCATTTCAAGGAACGTTCTAAGTGAGTCAAATCATTTCACAGAATAACAGAGAAAACATTAAATCGAATATCAAAGCAGTAACAATCAAGTTCGACATATGCTATGTTGATCCAAATGTTGGACCAACATTCAGACAGACTGATGCAAACCTATGGACTTTTTCAGGTCAAAAACCTTTCAAAATCTATTGCTTTCATGAAAATGTCAGCTAACTGATGTTTCGTGTCTATATGCTCAATGCGCACTAATTCTTTCTTTACCATATCTCTCAAAAAATGATGCCTTATATCTATATGCTTCGTGCGCGAATGCTGGATAGGTTCTTAGATATGTTGATGGCACTAAGGTTATCACAATACATGAGAACTGACTCGCACTCTAAACCATTGTCACACAACATTCTATTCAACCATATTAATTGCGTACAGCAACTACCAGCAGCATCATACTCAGACTCAGCAGTAGATAAAGACACACAATTCTGTTTCTTACTGTACCATGCAACTAAATTGTTACCTAAGAAGAAACAGCCACCACTTGTGCTCTTGCGATCATCCCCGTCACCTGCCCAATCAGCATCGCTGTTGTCTACAAGACTCATATTAGATACTTTAGAGAACCACAACCCTAGGCTACACGAACCACTCACAAAACAAAGAATATGCTTAAAGGCATTAAGATGGGAAACCTTAGGCTTAGATTGATATCTAACACAGACACATACGCTATACATAATATCGGGTCTACTCACTGAAAGATATAAAAAACTTTTGAAGAAATTGAGCAACTCAGATTTTTCCCTAAGAAAAAGTATCCATGCATATCTAGAATAGTAATTCACGAGCACATAAGCATATTTCCTACCACCAATGCTATCTACTTCATTCAGACCCATCAAATCCATGTGAATAAACTGAAGACAATGAGCAGTTTTAAAATGTTGGGCAGCATGTAGGTCAACATTAAGATTAGCATGCACTTGCTTACCCTTCAAACATGACTCACAAACAATCTTACCAAACTTCTTAAGCCTTGGCATGCCTTTGATCGCCTCGTGTTTGATAAGTTGCTCCAGCATTTGGTAGTTGACATGGCCCAGTTTGTAATGCCAAAGGATGACATCGTCCTCGGTCTTAGAGAGTTGGCACACGTCCTTCACACCAGATTTTTCATCGACTAGATAGTAGTTGTCACTCGATCTTTTTCCTGCCATAACTCGAACACCATTGCTGTTAACAATCTCACAACATCCCTTATTAAATCTTACCTCAAGGTCGTAGTCGCATAGACTTATGCTAATCAGATTAGCCACAAGTTCGTCGACGTGTAGAACGTTGCTCAGCTTCGGGAAATCGGGCACGTTCAATCTGCCCCGATCGAGAATCCGCCCTTTAGCACCCCCTCAACGTCACAGATCCACTCCTTAAAGGCATGTACTCACTATGATATTCTTTGGTACCCATCCATCATATGTCGGGAACACCCGCTATCGAAGTACCAAGAACCTGTCACGTTAGCTCGCAAAGAGGTATACACAACATTGCACTTATGCACGGACTTTTCTACCCAAACTTTCTTAGAACAGCATTTGGATTACAAGAATTCGAAGAGAGCTAGCTGAACTTTCTCCAGACATACGTTTCAATACTGATTTCTCAATGTTGTGCGGGATGTTGATGACATTTCAGCCGACATCGATTTCTTCGCAGAAATCTCCCCCTTCAATTTCCAGCAATATGGCTTAATATGACCAGGCTGCTTGCAATGATCACATTTAAATGACACATCCTTAAATTTGCTAGCAGCATATTTAGAACTAATCTTAACAATCACATTCTCACTAACATCACTAGAGGCATAAGATTTTTCCTTCACAAAAACTATCTTAGGCCGAACATTGGTCATGGGTTTAGGATCATCAGAGATGGGCTGAGAATTAAATCCTAAACCTTGCTTATCAAAAATACCTAACGATAATACCTCATCAAGGGTCGATTTACCCTTGTTCAACTTTGTAAACGTCTCATCGGCTTCGTCGACTCGTTTTTGGAGCTGTCGATCTCCATGTCCTTACGTGTCAGCACGACCTCCATTTTATTCATCCCTTTCACCAAGCTTTCAATCATCTTTTCATTTTTCTCATTCTCCTCGGACAGAGTCTTCAGCTCGGCTTTGAGTTCCGCATTCTTTGCCTTTTCCTTCTCATATTGTGCGGACATCATCTTGAAGGCTTCATTAACTTGAATTTCTACACAAGCGCCAGCTTCTAACTCTGCATCATCAAAACTAGAATACCCATCAAAACAGTTTGAATCATCATAATCGAAAATAATATATTTTTTGGATGTTGAGTCAGATGTTGGCTCAACATCAGTTACCACAGTGAAGCAGATTTGATGATCTTCATCGTTCGAGAAGGATTGAATGGTCACTGATGATTGCTTAGTCTCCTTTGCACACTGTTCTTCCTCTTCGTCACTGGAGAGATCGAACCAAAGTGATTTCCAACGCTTGAGAGGGTGTTCGCGCATTCATTGGCATAATGACCCCAGCCCGTACATGCATGGCATCTCACTGAATCCAAGTCAATCTTCTTCTTTCTGTCAGTATTGCATTTGAAGTATGGAGGCGCAGACGAAGGTTCTGCTTTGGCATTCTGGCCCTTCCTGAATGTTGGGCCAACATTCTGCTCATCATTGTCAAAGTCAACTTCATCAGTTTGCACATTGGATGACTGACTGACTAGAGGAATGCTTTTGCCGCGTGATGCCCTCTTTTGAACGTCAAGATTGGTCTCTAATTCTTCATGATGTTCATAACGTGTTGAACTCCATATTGGCCAAGTTGTGTGCTTCATTGACCGCCGCTACCTTCACATTAAACTTTTCAGTTAGCGTACGTAAAGCTTTAGAAACTAGTACCTTATTAGCAATCGGATCTCCGAGGCAAGCACACTCGCTCGAAATTGTCAGAATCTTCCCAAAGTATGTGGTGATATCCTCGTCTTCCTTTGGGGTTTTCAAACTGATTGAGGAGATATCGTAGTTTTGTTTCCCTCACACTCGCATCACCTTCACAGTACCTCTGAAGTAGATCCCACGCGTTCTTTGCCGTTGAACAATTCTGAATGATCTTGAACATGAAAATATCCACCGATGAGAAAATGGCATTAAGAGCTCTGTCTTTATACTCGGCCACATTCTTTTCAGCAATAGTCCACTCCTTGATTGGTTTGTCAACAACTTCGCCATCAGCATCTGGAGGAGTTCGAGGTGGTGTGTATCCGTTGAGAACAGCTTCCCATGCTCGCACATCTATGGACTTGATGCATTGGCGCACACGAACTTTCCTATACGCATAGTCTACCGTCTAACACAAGGACTTTGCCGAGATGGTTTGAGCTTGTAACATCCATAGAAAAGGATCAAAAACGCTTAGTCACGTCAAGCGGAGGCTCTGATACCACTTTGAAGTGGTCCCGGTACGATATGGATGTAAATAACTAAGTATGGACTAGATGTTGGGTAAAATGTCGGGCTAACACTCAGATGCACATCAGTATATTGTAATTACTTAGTGACGAAAATAGATGAACACGAGATGTAAATTTGTGCAGTAAGTTACAAAAACTTGCTGCGTGCCTCAAGGCAAAATTCCACTACAGCAATGGATGGCAAAATAACTATCCGAAGATAGTAAAAACAAGCCTAGAAAAACTACGAATCTAAACGATCCTGAAAACTACGAATCTAACGATTCTGCAAACTACACAGTCCTAAGACTTTTGCAAAAGAAATACTAGGCTAAAAGACAACTCTCGTCATATATAAAACACGCTCAAACTCGATGTGTTTCGCTCAATATGTCGCTCAAAGTTGCTCCATGAAAGCTCTCTCGAAAGTCGTAATTATGGCAGGTCCAAATCTGCTTATTTTATAGGCCTTGGCTGCCTCTTGAATTGGTATGAGATCCCTTGATAATCTCCCAAAATATCACCTTGAGATTAATTCTCTTTTTATCTTCAAATCTTCTATTTTTAGTAAGTGCACTTCCTAAATTCGTTCAAGCAGCTCCACGCGCTTTCCACACGATTTAGACTCATTCCAACACTTAATTACGTCTTGCACATTATTAATTAAAGCCACTAAAAAAGGTTAAACGGTTTTTGGGCATGAAAGATAAAATCGAATGTTGACCAATTCACAGACAACAATGTTTGCTGGAATGTTAGCTCGACATTGTCGATGCTGAGCTAGTCAACATTAACAAGTACTAAGGTATTACTTTGCTCTTTCTGTCTTCATGATATATATTATATTCGTCTTATCTTCTTTTCTTTATTTTGAGGGGTAAAATTCTTATTTCTTTGTCTCATTTTTCCGAGTTTTCCTTCTTTTCTAATCTGCATCTCTATCTGTGTCTAGTGTTGCTAGCAGTCAATACATAACTAGATATAAAGGAAATGGAAGGTTCAAAGCCATCACAGGACAAGAATAACTATGAAAAGAGAAAGATGGGAGAGGTGCCAACATCGGAAAGGGAACACATCATCTTGAGCTTATCTGCTGCTTACGCACCACCTCTAAATACGAAAAAAGCTCATAAAAGTGATGTTAGAACCATTCATGAATCAGATCCTAAAGTTTGTTCGAAGAAGAGGAAGAGGTTTGTGAATAAGTTTGTCATTAAACTTTATGGATATACTTATATACCATATGATGTTTCTCATTTCGAGATTGTTGAATTAGTTTCTTGAACGTGTGAGTCTACAAAACTTAATCAGTTTTTGATGTTTTCATTTTGCAGGACCGCATCAAACAGGAAGGATGGCGAGGTGGAGAGAGAGATGAAAATACTAAAGGTATAAATATAAATATATGTTACATGAGTGCCTCATTGGCATTTCTGATTGGGATCACAGACTTTAAGTTTTCTGCTATGAGTATCATCATCACTACAAAAGACACATTATTTCAATGATGACAGAAGAAATAAGTAGAAAAAGATTAAAAGAGCCGTCTTTTAAGCTTCTATTCATGGGTTTATGTTGGAAGTACCATCTTCCTCAACGTGCATGTCTGTGTGTGAAATATGTCGACGTTATGACTGGTGTGGGCACACAATTAATAAGTCATACATATTTTTAGGACCAAATACCTATACTCACTGAGGATCTCAGTAGAAGCAATGAGAAGAATAAGCGACTGGAGGAGGAAAAAGCTTCCCTTCATGAACAACTTAATGCACTGACCGAAAAATTAAAGATTGCAGAATGTGACTATTACATAACATGCATCATTTACTTTTCAATTCATCGATCGATCGTATTATGGCATTTTCGAGTATATTTGTGCAGTGGAGGTTTCCAAGAAAGACGAAAGAGTAGCCGGGCTCAGGGAATAGTTGGAATATAAGACCAAAACTGACGGAGGTTCATCATCTTCCAATTCGAAGGCGAAACAAAACGACCTAGACATTGATCGGTTTCTCAACTTCGAAGAGATGAACAGATTATCGTCTAATGCTGATGATGGAACCGTTCCTGAAAAGATCTTTTAATAAAAATATATAAGTTTCAGGGATTTAGTATCTATTATCTATGTTTCATATATATCATTAATAAATTCTGGAGATTTTTAGTTAATTTTATTTTCATTACTTCGTCTTATTCTTGCTTTTTTTTTTCTAACATGTCATAGGATATCATGCAATTATGAATAATAACGACTGTATTAGAAGAAATACGAAAAGAACACAATGATTTTGCATTAATGTTAAATATGTGAAAAACTAGGGAGGTGTGTTTCCCCAACTAGAGAGATGGAACTTGTTGTACAATCCCATAAACAAAATCTTAAATTACATGTTATAATCATGCAGGTTTCAGGCTAAAAACGTTTTTGGGAATAAAATCTATCATTTTTTTCTTGTTGATGTTCCCAACTTAGGTTGAAGTTATTAAATATATATATATATATACCCGATATAGGTTTGCAGAACAATCTTTCGAGTGAATACCGCTCACTATAGTCATTTCACGTCTTCGAGCTATATAATACCTCCGAGCAAGCAAATTATGACATCGTCACATGTTTTGCGCGGTGGACGAGGTTGCGAAGAAAGAGGAAATAGTGCAGCCGGGGCTCAAGGACTTTTATGGATGCACAACTATGGATGCTTTACTGATCTTATGTCTTATCTTTGCTATTTTGCTTAATTTTTAAATTTGTTTGATCATTAACGAATATCACTGTCGTCCACCTTGAAATCAAGAAGCCAAGTCATCAATAGCTTATTCGTATTCTATTCTCTTCTTAGTGTGAAATTAGTTAGGCTATGTAACTTAATTAATTGATCATATATAACCCGACAATGTAATAGTGCGTGAGTGAGAAAATGAACAGTACACAATTATTTTCCCTCAAAAATTCAAGATCGATCTCTATCTACTTCAATATCTGCTTCCATTGGTATCATAGCAGACTTAGCTGAGATCATTATCTGATATCAATTCAATCATCTATCATCAACCATCAGCAATCGAATTCATCCCTATCAAAATGAGCTCGCAAGAAGAATCTGATGGAAGTGGCGATCAGAATCATGTTAATCAGAACCAAAATCAAGTCAATTCAGCTGAATTGGAAGAGGATTATCAACTCAGTGGATCGGATAATCTAGGACTGATTATCGTGTCAACACCTCTAACATCACGCAACTATCTGATATGGAGTAGTGCCATGATCGAGGCTCTTGAAGCGAAGATGAAGCTTCGATTCACCGATGGCACATATAAGAAGCCAGACGTCAATTCACCTCAGTATCGGAAATGGAGAAAGGTGAACATCATGATCACTGGCTGGATTAAGAGTTCAATTTCGAAAGAAATTGTTAACAGCTTCATGTTTATTCATGATGCTGAACAATTGTGGAAGGAGATCAAAGAGCGATATGGAGTTTCGAACTTGTCTCTGGTGTTCGAAATTAAGCTAGAAATCTCACTGATGAGGCAAGGAAATTTTTCAATTGTCCACTACTACAACAAAGTTAGGAATCTCTGGGACCAGGTTGATCAATTAAGGCCTCCAATTCAAGCATCTGGGATTCTGAAGGCTAGCATTGAGGAAAGGGAAGCAGAGGACAGATCTATGCAATTTCTGATGGGATTAAACGAATTGTATGAAGCTGAAAGGAGCCAACTGTTGTTTCTTGATAAGCTACCAGTAGTGAATAACATATATATGCCATGATTGTCAAGGCTGAGAAGCACATGGAGCTCACAACACACATGAGTGTTTCGAATAAGACTCTGCTATGCTAGTGAAAACCTTTCATCATTGAAAGGATGTTACCAGCAATGCTTTGGGGCGAACTGAGAAGGATATCCTTGTTTGCAATTATTGCAAGAAAACAGGACACTTGAAAGAAAATCGTTACAAACGCAATACTGATAAATGTCATTTATTTTGCAGTCATTGCAAGAAAACAGGGCACATGAAGGATGACTGTTTCATGCTGCATGGTTTCCCAGAATGGTATCCAGGCAAGAAGGGGTCTAAGCTTCTGAATTTCAAGGACTTGCACTCCTTGCAGTCCATGATGTTGAGCATGATGAGACAAGAAATGGCAAGGATGTTGAAAGGAAAACCGTCATCAGATGGCCATGAATCTGTCAATTTTGCCCATTTTGAGGACTTTGCAGGTAGTTCTATATGCTCAAAACTTATCTGTCTGAGTCTGAATGTTATAGGTGATGGTTAATGTTTCGTTGACACTGGCGCTACGAGTCACATGTGCAGAAAACTCACCACAATGACCACATATAAACCTGTAAACTCCTTCACACCAGTATATTTACCTGATGGATCCCTGAAGCCTGTTACTCATATAGGAACTGCCAAGCTGTCTGAAACCTTAACAATCACCTATTGCCTACACATTTCCAGCTTCAAATATAACCTTCACTCAGAAAGTTATCCCATGACAGCAAGATTCGGTTTGATTTCTTTGCTGATTTCTGCTTGTTGTATGATTTACAGAATGACAAGCTCATAGCTGTGGGAAAAATCATCAATAATCTCTACATCATCGACCAACAATCCTTCACCCCAAAAAGCCATTGATGACTCTCGAGAGACATATGCCTCATACATGCTCACTCTCAGGCAACCAAAGGATAAGTTCTTAGATAGTATGTCAAATAAAGCCTTTACAGTTTCTGCCAATGTTTGGCACACTAAGCTTGGTCATCCTTCTTTACCAGTCATGAAACATCTCCCTAGATCTGTTATTGATATTCATAATGATACTATACTTTCTGAATGCAATAACTGCCCACTGTCAAAATCCTTCCGAAACAGTCACATTCAAAGCACATGCATCTTTGCTTTGCTCCACATCGACATATGGGGACCCTACAAATATCCACACATAATGGTTGTCATTATTTCCTGACAATTGTTGGTGACTTTAGCAGGTTTACGTGGATCTTTGTCATGAAACACAAGACTTAAGTCATTTCCAACCTCATACAGTTTCTTTCTTATGTCCACACCAATGTTTTAAAACGGGTGTTGCACACTGCGTCGCGTTTTTGTTCCAATAGCGGGTAGCGTAAATAGCGTAGCGTATTGCGTGAGTATTTCGAGCCAGCCAATTTTAATTAAAAAATTAATGAAATTAAACACACATCTTTACATATATTATTTATATATTGGTATCTTCCCAATTACTAATTAAAAATAATTTATCCAAATCTAACAATTAAAAAGATAAAAATATATTATCAAAGTTTCATGTACATCATATTTAAATGTTAATTTTTATATCTAAATCAGTATCACGAGCTTTGAGCCGGCATTCAAAAATATTGAAAAAATAACTAATAAAAATTTGGCGAATCTAGATGTTATCTTTCAAAAATAATTTTAATGTATATCAAAAAATATAAGGTATGCATGTCATTTTGATCGTTGTTAAACAAAGACTAAATTAGACAAATTTATTTATTTTTATCACATAAATTACATTAAATAATTGCTTTTTTATGATTTGGTGGAAGTAATAATTAGTTATAAAAAATTGAAAAACATTAATAATATATGTGTCACGTCTTTCATTCAAGTACATTGGCATAGCCAATCTCTCCCACGTCATAATACTATACTGTGATGTTCCGTACGCATTTTATGTTACGCATCATAGCGTATGAGAGAAAATTTACGCAATTGCGCGCGTGCCGCCTTTTAAAACACTGGTCCACATACAATACCATAGCCTTGTCAAGATCATTAGGACGGACAATGGCCAAGAATTTCTAAGTTCAGACTGTCAAGAGCTGCGTCTTTCCAAAGGAATTATCCATCACAAATCATGTCCATACACACCGCAGCAAAACGGGGTAGTTGAAAGGAAACACAAACACTTTAGGTAGCCAGATCCCTTCTCATAGAGTCTAAACTGCCCAAATCCTTTTGGGGAGATGCTGTGCTTACCTCAGTCCATATCATAAACAGATTACCTTCCAAAATTCTTCGCTGGGAATCACCATTTGAAACACTGAACCATAAGCCACCGGTTATTATCACCTTAGAAACTTTGGTTGCCGAGTGTTTGCTGTTAATAATGGGCCAAGTTTGACCCTAGATCAACAGTTGGGATCTTTGTGGGATACCCAGTAAGCCAAAAAGGGTATAAAATTTTCTGCACTGCTCAAAGGAAGACATTGTGTCTCGAGATGTCATCTTCCATGAAGCTGTATATCCCTCATTTTCTTGCCCCGATGACACCATTGTCCTACCTAATGTTGTCATTGGAGATCCATTTGACACCCTGACCCCAACCACTGACCACACAAAGCCGCAAACACAGCCCACAGAACCATCTCCCAGCTTCCAAAATCCCATAGTTTTACCAGAAAATCAGCCTGCTGATGATTCCTATACGAGTAATTCCCCACATATTTCCATACCAGCTACCAGAATCAGCACCAGACATAAACAAAAACCTTCTTGGATGCAAGACTACATTACACCAAATACATGCTTTCATACACCACCTATATCCCTTACAGATACCCATGACATACCACTATCTAACCAATCTGCTCATGAGACTTTTGTAGCAAATCTGTCCACTTTTCAGTGAACCTTCCACTTATAGCCAGGCTTGGACTAACTACAAGTGGCTGGAAGCTATGAATGAGAAAATTCAAGCACTAGAAAAGAATGGTACCTGGGAATTGACCAAGCTGCCCAAGGGCAAGAAGTTGGTTGGATGAAAATGGGTCTACCGAGTTAAGTGCAATGCAGATGGATCTAGCAATAGATACAAAGCTCGCCTAGTGCAAAGGGGTTCACTCAGGTCGAAGGAGAGGACTTCTCTGAAGTTTTTTCACCAGTTGCTAAGGTAGTCATTGTCAGAATTATATTTTCTATTGCGGCAGTCAGAGGCTGGAAATTTGCATCAATTAGATGTGAATGCATTTCTTCATGGCCATTTGAAGGACGTTTACATGCGGCCACCCCAGGTTATTCTCGTGCTGAACCTGACCAGGTTTGCAAACCAAAGTGATCCCTATATTGCCTCAAGCGGGCTTCAAGGCAATGGAACGAAGAATTCACCTCCACCCTAATAGGCTTTGGCTTTGTGCAGTCTACACATGATCATTGCCTATTTACAATGATCACAGAGAATTCTCAGACCTTCCTATTGATATATATAGATGATGTTCTTATGACAGGCAATGATGATTAAGTACTACAGCGTGTCAAGCCATTCCTTGATCAGGCTTTCACCATCAAGGATCTTGGTCTCGCTAGATTCTTTTTGGGAATGGAAATTCAGCAATCTGCTCAAGGCATCCACATTACTCAAAGGAAATATATTACAGATATTCTGAGAGATACACACATGTTGGATTGCTCGACAGCATCCACACCACACTGCCTGGGGGGTTTCAATTTGCAACTATCGACAAGGAAACTTCACCTTCACTTTCTGATCCTTCTCAGTTCCTCAGGCTAATTGGTCGTCTATTGTACCTTAACTACACACGCCCGGATATCACTTATGATGTTCAGTAGCTAAGCCAATTCGTGCATTCACCACACGAGTCTCATTGGCAAGCTGCTCAACATGTCCTACGATATTTGGCCCACATAGATTCAACTGGTCTATTTTACTCACGCACGACAAGTTTGAATTTGACTGCTTATTGTGATGCAGATTGGGGAGCTTGTAAAGCTTCGCGTCACTCATTTAAAGGTTATTGTATCTTTCTTGGTGAAAATCTTATTTCTTGGAAGGCAACGAAACAGAGCACTATCTCGTGTTCAACGGCAGAATCTGAGTACAGATCAATGGCATCTACAGTGAAGGAATTACAGTGGATTTCCTACATATTATCATGTCTCAACATCACCACCTCTACTCCTATTCCGCTACATTGTGACAACAAGGCAGCTATTCATATTATTTCCAACCTGGTTTTTCACGAGAGAACGAAGCACATAGAAATTGACTGCCACGTTGTTCGTGATCAATTCAAGAAAGGATTCATCTCTCCTACGCACATTCCCTCGAACATGAACGCTGCCAACATCTTTACCAAAGCTTTATTTGCTCCGCTGTTCGTGAAGATTCTGTCCAAGCTGAGCTTGTTCTCTGCCCACGCTCATCTTGGGGGGGGGGGGATGAAGGGATATCACTTTCGTCCACCTCGAAATCAAGAAGTCAAGTCATCAATAGCTTATTCATATTCTCTTCTCTTCTTAGTGTGAAATTAGTTAGGCTGTGTAACTTAATTAATTGATCATATATAACCCGAAAATGAACAGTACACGATTATTTTCCCTCCAAAATTCAAGATCGATCTCTATCTGCTTCAATATCTGCTTCAATAGATCATTTATCCTACATAAATTACTTCACAAAATCCGTCATTGGATCATGGGTATGCGCCTACGTAAAATGAATTCAAGTAATGTCGTTGATATCGCCAATTCTATGACAGTGTTTAGGAATTATTCGAATACAAAGAACGGTCGGAATAAAGCTCAAATTTGTCACTTTCCACGTCGATACGACAAAAAATTTGTCAACATATATCATTGAGCGCCGTTGGATGAAAACTTTCTAAGAACTTATCTGCTATTAACGCCATTCAAAGATATACACAATTGTATCATAGGACAAATATGTACATTGAAAAGTAACAAAAAGAAAAAAACAATCCTCACTGTAAATTCAGTCATCAATATACATATTTGTATAGTAATTAACTTTTATTTATAATTCACATACCATTGGGCCTTCCGCAATCAAATAACATGAATGAAATCATGTATAACATGGAAAAGTATTCACAAGTGTCTCATGTAGTTATTTGATTAATACAATTTATGTATTGACGTGACACGATGTGGGGTAAACAACAAGGATTTCATCTTAGTCAGGTTAAAGTCCTTATTCCTTAATGTAAAGCGACAGTCGTCCAAACTCCAAAGAAAGTTTGGAGAAGTGAAATAAGTATAGACACAAAGAAACAAACGTGTAGTTGTTGTCACTGCTAAACCTTAGCCCCAACTCGAGTTTTGTCTGCGCATATATCACATATTTTTATATACATGTGTTGTCTTGGCTCTCGGTGACCATTCGCACTGAATTGTAAGGTATATGGATTCTCCCTTACATCATATCCATCTTATTACTCTTCTCTCCCTTTCTACTGAGGTGGTAAGAATGCTTATTAATGTTTTTGTTTTTCATCGTTCTGTATATAATATATATACATATATATGTAGACGTTAGGACCAGTTAACGTGTTTAGAGGATGATGAATAAACACCTGGCCTCTTTTCTATTTTTCATATTAGTATATGCGTTAACTGGCTAGCCAATCGAGTAACGGGTTGTTCTGTGCGGAATAGGTGATCAACCGGCTGGTGAACTAATTCGCGCGCGTGTGTGTGTATGGGACAAAGTAATTAAGTCTAAAAGTTCGGAGCTAATTCTCATATGTCTCCCTTTCAGCTTCACAAGGAGGACCACTAGAACTTTAATTACAACAGTATAATCGTGTAACCTATCGCTAGGACCTACTTAGCTATTCCAGTGATTCACTACGCAATCGTGCTAAGAAGATCCACCTACTTTGACAATTTTTTACAGTCCGTCGGATTACAATCACCCTACTTCACTCAGTCGATGTTCTCTATTTAGTGAAGTGAACTTTCGAAGTCGTTGTTAAGCTTCAAGATTTTGCTTTTGAGAATGTCTAAATTTCGGAAGTCATCTTCTCTCCTTCGGTCTTTGCTATTTATACTTGAGTCTCAAAAATATAGTCGTTCCTCTGAGAAGACTTTGCTCAGCAACCGCAAGAAATTCGCTTTCCCAAAATGGGTATGTTTCATGATTTTGAGGCGGTTGGTCTGCGACGCGCTAGCACCAAAATGGCTAAGACAACTGGTCTGCAATTCTTCGTGCAGCCTTGAATTAGATGCTCATTCATTTGTCTTTAAAGGCGTTGCACCCTAAGACTGATTTAAATAATATATGAATTTCTGTATTTGTATTAGATCGATGTCTTATCTGAAAATCAGTTTGTCCTTAAGTTATTCTAATATCTTTAAACAAACCAATCTATTCTTGTCTAATGATAAGCAATCATTGTCTTGCTGGTTGGTCTCATCAGTCTAATGTCCCGATAGTTGTCTTCAGTAGGTCAAAGCGATGGTGGATTCGGTTGCTTGGTCTCTACCGGTTGATATCTTCGGTAGGTCTTCAATTGATCAAACCAGTGTATGAACTCGGTATGCAATCTCCAATTGGTCTTTACTGGTTAGTCTTTTGACAGTTTAAGTTTAGTCTATCTATTAACCGAAACATATAAGTTAATCAGAATATTTAGATTGTTGATTCCTTAACGGTAGACTATCTTTGTGGTTTTGCTATCAAGCATAACTATTAAGATGTAAAGCTCAGTTTTCTGTTTCGGAATGCCTTATTTCAAGGTTCTCTATTATTAGCCGGCTTCTGTTGATAGCCGTTATGTTTAATTATTTGTTCTAGGCTTCTAATTGTAATTGGGCCTATAATTATGTAAAGGCCCAAACATAGAGTATATATATCTGCAGGTTTCCCTCTGAAAATTGATTGTAACAATACAGATGAGAAAGCGTGCGTGTAAAGTTTTCAATTGAATACAGAGAAATATTTTTTATTCATTCTCGCTTATCCCACAAATTTCACATGGTATCAGCGCCATTGTAATAAGAGATTGAGAAACACAACAATGGCGGAAGAAGTTATTTCGTCAGGTGCAAGATCGGGAAATACATCTGCGTCTTTGGATTTTTATAACCCGATGTTCATCCACCAGTCTGACACACCAAATCTCGATTTGACGACGGGTATTCTTAGAGGATCTGACAATAACAAGATTTGGAGTATGGGGATGACTATAGCTCTTGAAGCGAAGAACAAAATCGGCTTTATAGATGGAAACTGCAAATCTCCCGCTAAAGACCCGCCTCTGTTAGCGCAATGGAAAAGATGTAATGCTCTTGTCAAGACTTGGATCCACCGATCTATATCAGAAGAATTAATCTTAGGTATCGTGTATCATCAAAGTGCATATGAAATCTTGAATGACCTGAAATTGAGATTTGACAAGATCAATGGAGCAAGGTTATACAGATTGTTTCGTGAAATCTATTCCAGTACTCAAGGTTCGTCTAGTGTCTCAGAGTATTTCAACAAGCTGAAACCTCTTTGGGATGAGTGATGCAATTCCTCATTGGTCTGAATGATTGTTACCAGAATATCAGGTCACAAATTCTCCTGATTCCTCCTCTTCCGCCACATACTCAAGTATGTTCAATGGTGATAAATGAGGAGGCTCAGCGGGGAATAAATTTACAAGCTGCAAATCATGACTCTTCCATTGCCCTGATGTCCAATTTCACCTCCATCAACTACAACAATAGCCAATTTAGGAAGACAAGACTTTTCTGTGATAACTGCAGCATTGGAGGTCATACAAGAGAGACTTGCTTCAAGATTCATGGATATCCTCCAACTTATACTCGTGGAGGTAGAAGAGGTTTTGGAGGCTGAGGCAGAGGCAGAGTTAACAACATTATAGCCCAGAGGTTAGCAATGAAAAGATGAAGGGGAGAACATAAATACTCAACATGACTTCACACAGGAACAGTGTACTCAGATCCTGAAGATGCTGGAGAATACAGCCATTCATGATGATACAAATCTTGCTGGGACCTCAGCCACTGCAAACACTTCAGGTACACCTCTATCTAACACTAAATCTAGCTGCTTTTGGATAATAGACACTGGTGCAAACCATCCCATCACTTGCACCAGTGAATTATTTGATACAGCAGATATGCAATTTAACAGAGTCATAGTGTTAGACCGCCTAATGGTGCATGCAGTAAGGTGTCTTCATGTGGTACAGTTCTCATAAATGGAAATATTAAACTCAAGGAAGTTCTGTATGTACCAGACTTTAAGCACAATTTACTATCTGTCTCTAAGCTAGTAAGAGATGAGAGAGTGGACTTAAAATTCTTCCATGATCATTGTGTTATACAGGCAATCTTGACTGGCAAGATCATGGGGATTGGTAGGCAAGAGAATGGTCTCTATATATCAAGCCAAATCATAGTGTTCTGCCAGTAGAGAATAGCTCAACCACTATTCAACGTATCCATTCAATCCGGGTTTTACGAGAGCAGCGGCTATGTGTTTCGTTGTACAACACTTAGGGACCACACCCATATATATAGATGTCATAATGGGCTGGCCCGTTAATAAGCCCATCAGATTTACGTTCCAGTCCCCAGGAATTCTACACAAATATTAATTAACTCTACACGTCTTATTTAATTGCGACAGACCCCTTTAATTTAATTGATCACCGAATGGGTCCTTTAACTTAATTACAATATTTGGCATACGACTAGTACCGCAATACATGGTCTACATGTCCGAACGTTAATCGTGCTAGAAGTACGTAGTCGAATAGTCCTAACCTAACATGGCAATGTCGGCAAACTTTAGACGAATAAAATTTGGTAATGACTGATGAGCTGTATCCACCACGAAATAGTGTTAATTCAAGAAACCCATAACTATTCATCAACTCTCATTTATTTATTATGATTAGACGTGTTTAAACGGTTTGAAAAACCGTAAGCGAACCGTAATCGAACCGGGGGTCAACGGTTCGATTATCCGTGGTCAAGGGTTACGGTTAACCGTAACCGAATCGTTATTTAACACTGTTCGGTTACGGTTATCGATTTTTATAACCGTAAATCGGCGGTTCTAACCTCCGAGTAAACGCTGTTTTCTAATAAATAAAATTATAAAATATTTTGTACCTTTGTATTTTTGGGCTTAAACTTTGAGATAGACTTGAGTTCTATAGTTATTTTTATTTGTCTATTATATTACTAAACGTTGTTTTACCGTTGCTTCTATGCTTCTTTTTGTTTATTCTATGTTTCAGTGACACAGAAGAATTAGAAGATGGCTATGATGTGTTCGTCCACTACAAAATAAGAGTCGAAATAGCGACGCAAGCTGCAACAAAAACTTCATCGCAAAATTTTCCCACGGAAGTTTCCGGCAGAGAAGTCGTCGCAAAAATTTGCAACGGAATTTCTGTCGCTGTTCCATCGGAAAGCGTTTGCGACAGAAAGTCCGCCGCAAATTTGCGACGACTTTCCTGTCGGTAACATCCGTCGCGCATTGGCGTCTGAATTTCCGTTGCAACACTTTGCGACGACAATTTCGTCGGAAACTTCTGTGGGAAAAGTCTTAGAAGGCAGTCTCAAAAATTTTGAAACCCTTTTTTTAGATTTGTATTTCATCGTAGCAACGGTTTATCCGTCGCAAAAATACCGACAAAATTCCGTCGCCAAGAAGATCAGCCCGGGAATCGACTTTCGGAATCTTATCTCATCTCCTCTCTCCAGTCATGATCACCTCTCACCTCTCTTCTCTCTTTCTTCAATTTCTTTATTCTCTTCATCTTCTTCGTTGTTTTCCTCTCTTATCTTCTTTCTAATTTTTTTTCTATTCTCGGCAGCATTAAGGTTGGCTAGAGGAAGGATGCAGCGGAGGTGAGGTCTGGCGATGGTGGTTCTGTCGGCGATGACATCAGCTGGTGGCGGATCTTCCGGCAGCGAGCTCCGGTGTGCCAGATCTAGCGGCGGCAGGTCTGCTATGGGGGTTTCCGACGATGGAGTACGACAGCGCTGCAGCCACCGCGGGGCAGCGGGTGGCTGCGACGGCGACCGCGGCCGGATCTGGATTTGAGGGTGGCTGCGGCGGCAGGATCGGGAGGTGAGGGCGGTGCGGCCGGGTCAAGTGGTGAGGGTCCGGATGGTGGTAAATCTCATGACTGTGAGGTCTGGTGATTGGTGGCTGCGGCTTTTGATGTTGGAGCTCAGAGCTCGCCGGTGTTCCGGCGAGTTTTTTTGTTTATTTTTTACCCAGATTTTGCGCCGGATTATCCGTCGCGAAATAGCGACGTTGTTCGTCCATAGCAAAACGGCTACCGTCTTTCCGTCGCAAATATCCAACGACGGCATTCTTCCGTAGCGAAACGCCGACCGCCTTTCCGTCGCAAATTTCTACTGACGGAATTTGCGACCGAAACTGATTTCCAACAGCCCTTTTAGCGACCGACGTTTTCCGTTGCAAATCCGTCGCAAAGTGCCTTTTAGCGATGAATTTCTGACGGATTCTGATGTCGCTATTCGATCCTTTTTTTGTCGTGGTCAAACATTTCGGGAATCGAAAATTGAGCGATTTTTTTATGGTGTAATTATGTTTTTCTTCTAAGATGGAATTAAATTTTTTACATTATTAAATAAAATTACATTAAAATAAAGTTAATTTTTTTGTTTATTTAAGTCACTTTTTTGGTTTTATTATTGTGAAAAAGATCCAAAAAGAAAAAAATATTTGAAACCGTAAACCGGCGGTTTAAACCGTAACCGTAACCGTCTCCTCCGGTTACAAACCGTAACCGCGGTTACCGCGGTTCTGTAGAGATTTTCACTAACCGTAAACTGGCAGTTATAACCGTGAACCATAACTGTGAACTGTTTGAACACGTCTAATTATGATGGATTGGTTGATAGTGAATCTACACAATTCATTTTCTATAAAAAATTTGCAAGTCAATATTCCTGTCAGAAAACTTTTTATATAAGTACGTATTCGATTGACTGTATCATTTTTCAATTCTTGGCGTACCATTTTATATGTGTATTACGTATCACTTCACGCATTTGTATGGTACTCATATATGGTATCTATATACGTCCTATATGGTACCTTAATGTTATATGGTGCACCATTTTCTCACTTGTATTATGTAGCACAATACGTTTCACTACTATGATACCTAAATGTGCTCTATGACGTACTTACGGCGGAATAGGTACCATTGTGCAAAAAATTAATTCTAATACGTGCATATAAAAAAAATATTGCACGGTTACCCACTTGCGAATTTTTTTATATAAATAGATATTTTTCTGTAGATTCCTCTTGGCTAAATTTAAAGATATTTATTTGTCGAAAATTCAAAGTCGCGATGCAAAATTTATTTTCCTATTCATTTCTTCTCACTTACTTTGAGGGAAGCAATATCCTCATTTATTGTGACATACAAAATTACGATTTTATTTTTCCGATTAAATTTATAATTTTGCTAGATATCAAACCAAATTTAGAATAGGTCAACTCTCCAAAAAAAAAATGCTAACCGTGTATTGCCCAAATATAGGAATTTAATCTTTTTTTCGGCGAAAGCTTTAATTAAATGGAAAGGTATAACTCAACTTCCTTGACATCTGGTCCATCCACGTTTAAACACTGGCTGAATTATATTTAGTTCTCAATGTTTGGGCATTAGCTTTTTTTGTTCTCCATGTTCTGATGTAGTGATAATACTAGAGAATTAGTACCATTTTGACCCCTAATTAACTTAATTGCTAACGTAGACAGAATTTAAAATGTAAGAGCACACAAACTCATTTTAAAACCTCACAACTCTTGTTCTTCGAATTACCTGCACGTGAACATCATTACACCTCACAATTAGGAAATGATTTGCGATCTTGAAGTGCTTAGATAAATATGATGTGAAATGGTGCTTATGTGTGTTAAGTTGAACAAGGGGATGAGTTATGAGGAGTTACGCTGATTAAAAGAAGATCATGTGCTCTCGAGTGTTAATTTCTTCTAAATTAGCCATTAAGTTAATCGAGGGATCAAAACGGTCCAAAATTGATATCGTTGGGAACTTAAACTTGCACCTCATAACATGAATGAGAAACTCCCATGCTCCCAAATAATAAGGATTAAAAATGTTTTCGCCCCTTTAATAGCTCATTTAGATCGTTGCAACTAAATTAATAAGACCCATGTTAAATTGTGATTAGACTTGTGGTTAAACTCAAAGTGGTTGATAAGATAAGACCTAATTAAATAAAGAGAAATGCTGTTGACTGAAAAAAGACGTTTCCCCAAATCATACTATAGCAAAATTCAAATCACATAGCAATCACTAATTTGGAATTAAATCCTCTAACAACAACGACATCCACAAAATGGACGAAAATGTCCCTGTATATATTATTCAAAGGATATCTATCTATCAACAAATAACAAACAGATTTGCATATTATTACATGTTGCCACAACAAGCTCACATCATTACTGTTGGGCTCCAACCAACTAACGAAGGCCATGTGCACTGATGATAAAATGGTGTTTGCACCGACGTTATTTTTGGCTTGTAGCTTAGAATTTCCCTATATAAAGCCACTGATGGATCAGTTGTAAATCACCGCAAAATGAGAGTCTAGAGCGAGAGAGATCTGAGGGTGAGGGGTAAAAAATAACTCACCTTCGGATGGATAAGAGTGAAAGCGGGTGCAGTTTCACTCTGGTAATTGACGGTGGGTACAAAAACATTACCCTGGTAAGGTAAGAGGTCTCGGGTTTTGGGTTTAAACAAGTGTTATTTTGTACGGTGTAATATTCTCAAATATAGTAGAACTATTGTCTCTCCGTGACTGTAGGCAGTATTGGCCGAACCACAAAGAAATCTTGGTGTTTTTTCTCGGTGTCATTTCGGCTTTTATTAATATCCCGATAAATTGTCGCGGGGCCTAAATACAACTATCACCGGCCCGGAATTAAATATTACTGCTCAATCCCAACAAGTGGTATCAGAGCCAAACCCTGCTGGTATTCTGAGTATGCTCTGTGGTTGCAGGTGTGTCTGATCTTCCACATCAGAAAAGATATCAGAAGGGAACATCGATCAGGGGAGCCAGTGTCAAAGCGAGGTTCAACGGGGTGATGCCTTGTGCTGAAGAAATGATGGTACAAGATGGACGTTGATGGGATGCTCGGTGTGGGCGGAGCTTGTGCGGCGGTGGAGTTTTGAAGTTATGGCAATAGTGCTGCGTCGCTAGCCTTTGTTGGGATTATCTGATCAATACTATTTGGGTCGAGCAGTTGAATCTGTGCAAGGATAATAACGACGGATGGCAGCAAAGTGCGACAGTGTGCTGGTGCGGGAGATTTCACTCTGCGGCAGAGACGAGTGAAGGATGTGCTCGTTTGTCAAGGATGGGTGATAAGCTTTGATGGAAGATGGAAAAAGGTAGGAGTAAATGATGGAAATTTTTGGGTAAAGATGTGTCAAAAGAGGAAGAATTAAGGCCTTTTACTTCTTACCTCTGTTCCTGACTTGGATGATAATTCGGTCACAACTATCTGGTATGAGCCAATGAAGGCAGTGGATGGTGGAGTCAACTCTTTCGGAGAGGAGGGCGGCCAAATTATGGTGATAGTAGGGCGTTGGCTATCCACGGAGAGAATCATAGAGGAAGGTGATAAGCCAGGGATTTGGGGACAACAGCAGGTCCAAATCCAAGTGGCGGGAAGGGTATGTGATGCTATATGTGTGGTGAGCCGGGACACATCAGAAGAAATTGTTCGACTTGGAGGAAGTAGGACATACGGCTAGGAAATTCCACAACGACGGTAATACATGGTATATCTTGGAGACGTTCTGACTGTCTCTAATGATGAAGCTCGTTATCAGGAAGAAGAATATACGATTCGGGTTTGCTGCAAGTGGATATTATGATGCATTTCTGAACCGAATGGTTTTTTTTCGATCTCCACGGTCGTTTTGTTTGTTCGGGGTATTGAAATGGTTGACGGAGCGGTACACATTTTTTGGGTGGTGTGACGTGTCTCAAAGTTGCTAGAATATTCTTGAACCAATCAGATTCCAGGGCTATGGGGTTTCATAGCAGGGGGAGTCTTGAAATCACACATGACGGAATGGTCCTACCAAAAGGGAGAAGAGTGTAAAGGTTTGTATCGTCTGGACGTGAGTATGATATAATACCCAGACTTGATGGGTTCACGAAAATCGCACGCGTGGTATAAAGGCAGATGATGATGAGAAGGGGAATCCTGCTGGTGAAGGGGTTGCATCGAAGTCCCTCTTCGAGAGTCGATGGTATAGTCGGCTGACAGTTGCACATAGAATTGGCCGCTGACTGAGTCAAGTGATGTAGGACCAATAATCTTGATTCGGATTATGTGTAACGTACAATAAAGGCAAATGGACGTTCGTGGTAATTACGAACAGCTTACTCTCATTATGATCAGACTCCTTGAGATGAGCGCTTGACGGTGCTGAAGATGGTGCTGTGGCGGATGTTTAATTTGGCTGGAGGGGGAGATTTGTTGGGGTCCAACCAACTAACGAAGGCCATGTGCATTGATGATAAAATGATGTTTGCACTGACATTGTTATTTTTGGCTTGTAGCTTGGAATTTCCCTATATAAAGCCATTGATGGATCAGTTGTAAATCACCCCAAAATGAGTCTAGAGCGAGAGAGATCTGAGGGTGAGAGGTAAAAGATAATCCACCTTCGGATGGATAAGGGTGAGAGCGGGTGCAGTTTTAATGTGGTAATTGAGGGTGAGTACAAAAACATTACCCTGGTAGGGTAAAGGGTCTCGGTTTTTGGGTTTAAACACGAGTGTTATTTTGTACGGTGTAATATTCTCAAATATAGTAAAACTATTGTCTCTCCGTGGATGTAGGCGGTATTGGCCGAACCACGTAAAAATCTCGGTGTTTTTTCTCAGTATCATTTCGCTTTAATTAATATCCCGATAAATTGTGGCGGGTCCAAATACAACTATCGCTGGCCCAAAATTAAATATTACTGCTCAACCCCAACAATTACATCATCAAAACGTGCTCCTGTTGTGCTTTATCATATAATACAACGTAAATATAATTACATTTCTCACTCCAAACAATAAACATCACACTTCTCTTGAGGAAAGTTCACGGAAAATATTAGTTGCTCTCCACAGGCTTTACGCACACGACCCTTCCGAGGAGTTATATCCGACCCGAACCCGACAGACCAATGTAATACCCGTAAATTTATATACGGGATTTTGATGTAATTAGTTATGTAAAGCTTGGAGAAAAATATAAGCTATGTTAGTTTCGAATTAGTTTCGAAACTTGATAAAGAATTTAATTAAAATTAATAATGGTAAAACAAATTAAGTTGGACTATTATTATTATTACTTGAATGGGGCCCAATAATTTAGTGGGTCATACATTATACTTAACACTTGAATAAGGCCCAAAGAAATTCAAGTAGGATAAGTTATAATCACATTACTTAAGTTTGAGGCAAAACATGTCAACCCCTTGTCTAATCACACACAATTCAAAGCTCTCATGTATATCTAAGATAAGTGACGGAATTTTAAGAACTCAAAAGGACGAAAAGAATTCTAAGCTGAAACACGATAAGCTACAGCAAGAACTTGGTGACTTCATCAAAGATTAAACAACATATTCCTCAAAGAAAGGTATGCAAGGGTTTCGAGATTAGTAAACTTCAGCTTAATAAGTTTTCAATATATATATATATATATATATATATATATAATCTTATGCTAGTCATAGGACGGTCAGTAGTTATCATAGTTAGAAAACCCTAAATCTTCTAGTATTGAAGTACGTTCATGTTTAGGTAATACAAGCCTTGATAAATTCTGTAGTATACGATATATTAAGGCTTTAATGATTTAAGAC